>LGRX02000905.1:0-54619 GCA_001247695.2 Cymbomonas tetramitiformis
TCGATCAGATGTTTTCAAGGTTTTCTGTGGCTTTGAGGAGGCTGAACGTTTGGGACATCGAGCATTTGATGGAGGTGGCTAGGAACTGCTTTAAGGAGGGAGTAGTTCCGGAATGTCAACTGATCGATGAGGTGCACGATATCAAGGGCTGGATGCATGGATGCTATAACGAAGTGCGCGATGTCAGCTTCCAACACGCATTCAAGATTTTTTTCTGGGCCCACAGGCGACGTGTTAGTGCAGGCGAAACGTTATTCATTCGATCCAGTCTGGCTTCCAAAGGAAGGTGGGGTGAAGGTATTTAAGAGCAGCCTGCCCGAGGGCTCACCATGCTTTGTCGAGCCTAAATCCATTAACGAATTGAGCGCACGGAAACATGCGAAGCAGCTTGCGACTTCCAGGAAGTCTGCGAGCAATCCATTGAAAGAGATCGAGGATCTTGTCATTCAATGCCAGAGGAATCTTTGCTAATGCATTCGAGGTAAGCACTGCACTGCTAGCGATTACGATTTGATTTGTCATATTTCAAATGTAAGCGGCCTTCTTAGTTTCTCGGGTTTTGTTTTGCAGATGTCGCAACCACCGAGGAGGCGGAGCGGCTTCAATTTCTAGCCAAGCGCGCAAATACTTTTCTTGAAGGGTATGTTCAAATGCAACGTGACATTGCGGCAGGAACGTTCGAACTGAAAGAGAAGACAACGTGGGTGCTGCACGAGGCTCCCTTTGAGGTTACTGGACCCATGATGCCTGTTCCTTCGGGTGGTTTGAGCGCGAACGGGCGAGATGCGGAAGTACTGATTGTCGATGAGCCAATGGCTGATACGAATGATATTGAACGTGGATACACGGATGCACAACTGGCTGATTACGTGCAGGGCCTTCGGGACTCCGTAGCGGTTCACGTGCGCCCAGTACCTCGTCATATCTACATCGGGGCACAAAAAAATACCATTGGAAGACGAGCTCGAGATCATCTTGCGCAATACATTCTGGGAGAAACTGACGACCCGGACTACGATGTGATGAGCTACAGCAAGATGAAGAAAGGTAGCATGGCTGTGTTGATTGCTCCCGAATCCGAGAAGACTGCCCGGACGGAATACCCGTTTCGTATCGCTCTTGGAAGGAGCCGAGGATGGTCGAGATATCTGTACCTTTGTGAGGTACAAGAGCAGCTGCTAAATGAGAAAAGTGAGAAATGTTTGTTGATGTGATTGCGCGCGCAACCTGCTTTTAACATCACAACGTTTTATGTCAATCTAATACCTCTTTTATCTTCTTTCTGGTGCAGGAGAAAAATGTTTGCGGTGGTTGACTTGTGGTACATTTAAGCTCACGAGCGCCTCCCAAATGGAGGCCCATAATGCAGACTCCCGGCTTTCGAAGGAGAAGGCATCGAAACCTGAAAGTTTCCAGCTGCATCAACGTGCCAAGCAGGTGGCGCCGTATACACCAAGCGAAGTATTAGTAGCATGGGACTGGGACACGGAAGAGGAGCGCCGAAAGATCAATGCAAGCACACAGCGATGGATCCCGGGTGAGCAATATGACTTGTTGGTCAAACGAGTCATCGCCAGCGACATGTCAAAGAGCTTTGAGCCACCCCAGCATAGAACACCCAAACTCTTACTGCGCGACGCAATCATGCCATTAGAGGATAAAGAGGATAAAGAGGATAAAGAGAACGCGGAGGCTGAAGAGGGTGAGAGTTCGGACGAGGAAGCCTCTTTGTCGTCCTTGTCCGATGATGACGACGAGATGTGTGAATAACTCGATCAGTCCGATGAACTTGTATATAGAAGTTGTAAAACAATAGTATATATTGTGAATATCTAATGTTGAACTATCGTGGTATTACCACGTTTGATTTCCTTGCACTCATTGTATGACTCATGCTATGCCTATACGCATGCTTGGTATGTAAAATTTCACGCATTATAAAGCCTGCCTATCTCTTCATCAGCATTCATTTCTCGCTTTCGCTCACGATAGACCCCACCTCCTACCGGTAAGCGAATAACGATGTCAGCGAACGACAAGCTGGAGCCACAAGCCCAACCCAAAGGGGAACCTGCCGTAGGCGGAGATGAAGGTTTGCACCCTAAAAAACGAATAGCATCGTTTTATCCTGCGTGTATGACTTAACGAACCCACTTGTTTATTGTAGTTCTTGTATCATGGTAGTCGATTGTTTTGACCACCCTTGGTCTGTAGTAGGTCCCTTCAATATATTTCTCGGACGCCCATATTTTTGTGGGAATCCATCGATCATAGATTTAACACGTGTGATGTACGGGTGCACGCTTCGGTTGCAGCCGGCGCCGTACTGAGGCCACTGACATTTGGATTGAGATATGGAGAGTACAAGGATGTCGGAGAATGGATTGATTACGACTTCGAACCCTCTCATGGGTAGCTACGGAAGTAGCGATAATGGCAGCCACTTTGAATACTAGGCAAGCCTCGTCCCCTCAAGTCCTTTCGGGAAATCATCGATGGTCAACAGGTCAACATTCCAACGACAATATGATTTTACAATCGCACGAGCGCACATTATTTGCGAGCTCGGATTGTTCGGACGCCCAAGGAATCCTTGGGAACGCGTACCACATGGATGGAACAAACACCACATGTCTGCATGGTCATATAAAACTTGCTTTCACGGCATCCCTGTTCATTTTTTGCTTGCGCTCACGATCCACCCACCTCCTACCAACATTCCAAGAACATGGACGCTCAGCGAATCAACCTGACGGTCGATCCGAAACATGTTTTGTTTTTTATTGTTCTGCCCTTCATCCGTGCGAGGTACGATAGGAGAAGGCAAGCGCAAAGGGATTCAGTTGCTAGAATGAGAAACGGCGAATGCCCAGAGTGTATGAGGAAGTATTTTGACCTTTGGGAGGACAAGACTCGGAGGAACCATTTATGGCATAAACATTTTGATGAGAGGCACGACCCCGTGTGGCGTCGAGCCTTGGAGTTAGAACCAATCCGTCCCCGTTTTCGTCTGACACGCCTTGGCCGCCATCTGTTAAAACTGCAGAGTCACCCGAATTTTCACCCCGACAATCTCGATTGATGACCAGGTATATGTCTTTCTTGGGCAGGATTGCCTTGCTATCATCCTAGCCACAAATTCTAATCCGCCTGTGCATTCCGTGTGCCCGCAGATGATGACACCAAGCTCCTCGCACACACATCGCGGTGCATTGGCTACTTTGAAGAGGCGCACGTAGAATAATAACAATAAGAATAACACATAGTCTTCGATATGCAACGAGGTTGTGTCATTGTGAGATGACCTTTTGACAATAGTAGGGTGAGATTTGTACTTTTTATGTAACATGTCTTACGTTGGTATGTAAAATGTCACGCATTATAAAGCCTGCCTATCTCTTCATCAGCATTCATTTCTCGCTTTCGCTCACGATAGACCCCACCTCCTACCAGTGAGCGACACACCCAGATGCCAGACTACTACATTGTCCTTTCCCGTTTTGTGCTTCCCGCCATCCGGGAAAGACGCCGAATTCCCGCGAGGAATGCGTTTTGCACGCATGGGTAGAAGAACGATTTCTGTGGGCCCTTGAAACACGAGTACGCATTACATGCCCCGATATCCCTGGCACATTTACCTCAGAAATCATTGTGTTTCCTGTGACACTTGCGCGGTTTTTTTCATCCTCGGAGAATTGTGAATGGTAGTAGACCTCGATAAACTTCAATTCATATGTAGTTGGAGAATCCAAAAAAATATTTCCCCTCCGCGCTATTGACCTTGCTCGCGGCATCCGTTTCCAACATGGCCGCTCGTCGCGCAATAGGGCAGCTCCTCCAAGGACGCGAAGTGAAGGCACACGCTGCAGCCTTCAACTCCAAGTGGAGTTCCGCAAGCGAACGGCAGAAATCTGACGTTCCTGATTTCTCCGACGGTGTCCATACAAGCCTATAACCCCACCTGATGAATATCGTTCACTCCTACGTGCGAACCCCTAAGGCGAAATATAAATTTTCGTGAATGCACATATTGTGGGATCAGTACCTACAAAGGCGTGTTGAGTGAAGGCGTGCTTGAGTGTTTAAGTGCAAACCCCTGAAATCACAACTGCCCTAATAAAGGGTGTTAAATAGCATTGTAACAAACATGTATCGATATTTATCATTTAGCGGTCGTACACATGCATCAAACGCGATGTACCTAAGGGATGTACCTAAGATTTTCGGAGTTTTGAAAATGTACATTTTCTGGAAATTGTCAATATTGATGACCTGCCTAGACTATCGTATTGAGCTAAATACCATAAACCAAATGCTTCAGGGCCAAAAGGGACATGTCAACAATGGCTGAAATGAGCCACACGACCCCGCGTCGAGAATTTGGCTCACCGCGGCATTAAACGTACACGTATAGTTAGGTACATCGCGATGTACCTAAGCGTGGGTAGTGGGCAACGGGATCTGGGAAAAGCTCATGGAGACACAATAATGTTCGCGATGGGTGTCATCACGGCACTGAATGCAATCAACCAAGAAGCGGTGAAAACTAAGTTGAAGGTAAGATGGTCACCTTTTTTTCGCTATATTTAAATGTGAATATTGGTTAACTTAGTAGAAGAAGCTTTTTGGTGTAGGTATATAAAAATATGCCTGGATTTGTTAAGCTTGATGGGAACCGCATGACGGAGGTGAAAGGCAATACGCCTATTGCCTCTGGTCATCTCTACACGACACTGGCACGATATTTGAACAAGCCCAAGTTGGACCATTTTACACCTCTGCCGAGGTTACGGGGTAATTTTTTTGAAAATTCTAATTTGTTTTTGGCAAATCTCTCAAAATGATACCTTCGGAGCATACGCTTGTGGGTCGGTTTTGCATGCACGAAATGCCTTTGTATTCATGGATTTTTTTTGGGGGGGGGGTCGGGGGTTGCGGGTAAACTTTGTGATATTATGTGGCTCGTTCTTATGCGTTTCCTTACAAGCACAAGTTGTGGAATTGGTATGTAGAACACCACTGTATTCATACATTTTTTTTAAAGGCTTTAATAGTATACGTCAAAGATAATAACTTTTCATCAAACACACAACATGTACACGTGAAACCTTTCAGAGAAATTTTCTAATAACATAGTTACCGTTCGATCACTCAGTTTGGCAATTTTTGCACCTCAATACTAAGCCAGTGTAACTGTCTCTTCTCGACTCATGCAAAACATTCCTTAGGCGATTCTTACACCTCAATACTAACGCAGTGTAACTGCACCTTCTCGACTCGCGTAAGACTTTCCCATCGGTGTTCTCGATCACTACAAGCTGCTATGAGTAATTACCTCTGAGTGCCATTCTCGTGCTGCGGCAAAAACTGTTTCCTACAGTTCTCCATCCTTAGGGACCTTCCCGCTTACACTTGGCATCATTCCACGTTGCTCATTCACGGAACGTTAACGCGCCAGACTTCCGCAATAGCTCGGCAGTCAACTCCACATCGGGGTGCACTTGGATGTCGGTAGGCTTTGGAGCAATCTGAACATAGTTGGGCATCACCCGGGTGCAGCAAGCATGTGACACGCAGAACTGGAACTTGCTCTCATGCCATGCACCATTTACCTGCCTTTTCCCCTGCACCACCACCCTTGGTGCGTCGGCTTCCAGCACAGGTTGCTTCACAGGTTTGCCTTCATCCTTGGTTCGTGTCTTCTGTGTGGCACACCCTTGACCGACGTTCAAGGCGGCAGCACATGACGCCTGACGACCCGAACCAGGCACCAGCATCCACTCACCCTGTTTCAGTCCAGTACCACCCGCACCCACCTCCGACGTACGAGGAGTGATCTTCACCTTCTCAAGTTCCTTCAGAATGTAATCCACTTCCTGGATGGTGAACCCAGCTTGGACGTAAAAGGCGTGCCCCGGAGAGAACTCCGCTTCCTTCAGCACAAAACATATATGCACGCACCAGTGCACCGCGCTGCTACGGCCATGCCTGCCCATCAAGTTCGTCCATGCCTTGCAGCTGCAAGAAACGCGTTGCTTTCGGACTTGGGACGCCCCTCTCTCTCCGAAGTGGATGTCCCGGGCAGCATCCAGGTACCCGAAGACCACCGTCTGCGAACTGCCTCCCTCCACCGCAACCGTGAACGCCCTGTCCAAGACCCCGTTCACCACGTTGAACCTGGTCAGGCGTGGAGTGGGTGCTCCCACTTGCAGCACCTTCAGCTTTGTCTCTCCCAGAAAAAGCTCGGCTAGCATCTTTGCCTGGCCTTTGGTGGTTTTCAACCGGTAGGCAACCTCCGCCTGAGTGCCAACCGACATCCGTGAGCCCAACCGGTCCGTCGAGTGAATGTGTGCCTCCATCAAGTACTCCACCACCAACGTCTTGTCAACCCGGGAAGAAAGCTGCCACGACCGATCGGCGGTGGGGTTGTTGCGATCAGGATCGACTGACCACTCCCACGCACCGCTTTCCGGAATGCGACGCGCCATCCGAATGCAGGGCTCCGCGTCGGTCAAGTCCACGGTCAAGCGCCTCTTCTTCGGAAACGAGCGCCGTGTGTCCGGTCGATGGTTGCGATGCTCCGAGGTGTCCGGAGTTTTCTCCAAGTAAGTTTCAGCGAACTCCTGCAGAACATCATAGCTGAAGTGACGTCCCCGACGAGCCGCTTGACACTCCTCGCGACGTTCTTGGTAGAGAGCTCCGGTACGCCCATGTTCCCTAGCCTCATGACCACCAGCCAACATGAATTCCAACCTCCAAGATTGTTGGATGAAGCTGACAATAGTCACCGAGAAGAACTCGGACATGGTCACGATTTCTCCGAATACCTTTTTGTCACGTCCAATCAAAGGCTCGGCCAGGTTTGCACCCTTATTCTTGAAGAAGTGCATGCAGCGCTGGGCTTCAAGCTCGTAGAAGGCAAGGAACTGGGTCAAGTTGTCTTCCACGTCCTTTCGTGACTGTTGCTCGATGAAAGTCACCAGGGCTTTACGACTATCCATGACCTGCTCATTCCCCTATATCGTTAGTGGCGAAGGGTTTAAAAGGGGGTTGGGGATAGTTTTAGGGCGTTACATTACCTTTCGAGTGGATAAAGCGTGTAGCCAGGTGTAGGTTAAGTTGATGAATTGCTCTTCCTCGAAATCGTCGGTCAGCCACTTGCAATGCACACCAACTGCCTTGGCCACATGAAGCTCGCAATCCTTCTCTATGCATTCGCCCTCTTCGTTCGTGATCCGAACCCCGCGACGTTCCTTCTCAGGAAGATGTTTGTTGAAGTGCAGCCGTGCTCCAGCCCACCCGCCTCCTCCGCTGTCCCGCACCAACATGAACGGACGAAACTCCGGTTTCCCTCCGTTGAACTCTTTTTGGCACGCGTGCTTGTCCAGGAATTTCCCCGAGACGTCTTCCTGGTGCCTCACGGAAATTACATGGTCACAACCAGCCCACATCTTTGCTTCGTCCTCCCCTCTTTCTCCACCG
Organism: Cymbomonas tetramitiformis; assembly: GCA_001247695.2. Lineage (NCBI taxonomy): Eukaryota > Viridiplantae > Chlorophyta > Pyramimonadophyceae > Pyramimonadales > Pyramimonadaceae > Cymbomonas > Cymbomonas tetramitiformis. The sequence continues at coordinate 7,483 of LGRX02000905.1, forward strand.
GGTAAAGGGAAGGTAGCCAGTTTCAGTATACCGATGCCGTGGATCACCGTGCACATCTGTCGAAGACATTTATTCTCTCTCAGAATAATTTGAGTAACAACGTGTTATTTCGAAACTTGGAGGTGAAAACAAACCATACCTGCTCAACTGCTGAACTCTTCACACAACTATGCCCCGCATCGGAGTAACATGCCGCGGTGTTGAAGGGAGGTTTGCCGATGCGCCGGTCCATCAGCAACATGATTTCAGCCGGACACCATGGAATGTCCAGAGGAGACATGAAGAACTTGAGGGGATGGCGGTCGAAGTGGAAGACTCTCAAGTTCTTCTTCTTCAACATGCGATCCAGTTCTCCCCACTCGATGTCCGCATCCTTCTGCATGGGGCGCTTCCCGGTGTTCGCCTTGGCTTTAAGGACTTCCTCTTTGACTGCGCGTTGGTCTTGAACCTCCCTCGCAACCTTGAAGACATCTTCCAGGGACCCTTCGTCGGACGAAAGCATTTTCTGGAAGGCTTCCATTGTCGCGGCAGCTTTCAGTTTCTCCACTAGCGTTCCCAAAAGTTGGCACGACTTTCGCAATCGCTTCCTGCGTGTCGGGTGAAAGAATTGCTTTTCCTTTTTTCTGCACAGGAGTGCAAGTGTGCACACCCTTGTGCTCGAAAAATAGCAGACACCCTGGCACGTCCTCCATGTCGACACGTGCAGCGATGGCACGAGCGGAACAAGCAACGTACTCGGTAGGGGTTTGGCACTTGGGGCAAGCCGGACCATGCACCTGTAAAGCACGAAGTTTTTTTAGGAAGCTACCCAAGCTATCGGTGGAAACAAAGGTTTGTGTTTCACGAAAACAGAAATATATACCTTGTGCCCAAGGAAGTCGTCCTCGTTTTTACCGGTCGTGCGCGACATTCGCTTCACGAAGTGTTTGCCTCCAACTTGAAAGAACACACACTCCTCGTCTTTACAGACATATTCACCCAGGCAGTGCATTGAACGAGCCAGAACATTCTGTTTACCGTAAACGTCGCTCAGTCCCTTCCAAGTAGTCTTCCCAGCCTCCGACCAAGTTCGGTTGTTCACGAAGAAATCTAGTTGAAGTAAAGGTAGCCCTTTCCTCCCTCCAGTGAGCTCGCCTTTGAAGTGCGTACCGAAAAGTTTCGAGCCGTCAACGTCAAGTGGGACTTTAGAGGTGTGCGAAACTCCAACAGGCCAGATAATTTTCGTAGAAACATTGTTAGTACTAGCTGCGTCGTTTTTGAAAGGCTCCGAAGTACAACTTGCCTTTGAACTTTCGCCGGTGATTTTAAAGTCTTCAGAATCGGAGTCGCTGTCTGAGTCTGACTCGGACACGAGTTCAGGCATGATTTCTTCCTCTGGTTCCGAAAACTCGATAAAAATCTGGTAAAGGTGTTCTGGATTAATTGGCAACAAGTCAACACTTTCGAATATTTCGTCGGTGTTCATGTTCATCAAGGTGTAACTTTGTTCGTCAGGAATTTTGAAAACCTTTCGAAGCACCTGCCCAACCGCGTAAGGCTCGCCTTTTGCAAAAGAAACCGGAACTTCGGAGATGGTTTGTTCACCATCTTTGCGAAAGACGACGTTAAAAAATTGTTTTGACATCTTTTATCTACATATTTCCAGTTGCTAAACATGAAAACAGAAAGAATTAAGACAAAACAGCGACTCTAAGTCTTTATAGCGCACACAAAAATAATACACCACCAGCGTAAGTTTGGAAAAAAATTCATAAGTATAAAATATGTCAGTAAAAATATTTATTTGAAAAATAATAGCTAAAAAAAACCGAACTTAAAAAAAAAAGAATATATAAAGAAATTCAATTTCTTTATTTTAAAAAAAATATTGTCTCACAGAACCTCGCGCCGTCACGCTCAGTAGCGTTGCGAAGAAGAGTTGCGTCGTAAGTTTTCTTCACTTAACTCTAAAAGCCTGAAAGTCTTTTGACTGAATATTTTCACGCTTTAACTTACTTTACGTTCTCAGTAAAAAAACTTCACCGTCTCCGAAAACATGCCTCCAAAGAACAAAAAGTCAGCAGCGGCTCCTCAACGAAGTAGCGTGCGCCACAATTACCAAGAGATCTTCGACTCGCATTTTGTCGAACTGAAACCAGAGGCAACTCTGGAAGAGTGTTGGTTCGGGGACAACCCACGAGGCGACGAGAACGACGGAGAGGCTGTTAAAGCATCTTACGCGCAGCACGGCAAGCTCCGGGATGAACCAGCGATGCTCTGGGCGGTGCTGCCCTCAAAGCGGCCGCCCCACTACGAGCACGTGCCCAAGCGGTAAGATTCCAAAGCTCTACTAACTGTGCTGTACTGTTTTACCTGATTAGCTTTCTTCTTTGCGCATTTCTCTGGCAAAACAAGACATCTCAGAGAGTTTTGACATTAATGTCAAAAGCTTTCTTCTTCGCGCATTTCTCTGGCAAAACATGACATCTCAGAGAGTTTTGACATTAATGTCAAAAGCTTTCTTCTTCGCGCATTTCTCAGGCAAAACAAGACAACTCAGAGAGTTTTAACATTAATGTCAAAACTTTTCTTCTTCGCGCATTTCTCAAGCAAAACAAGACATCTCAGAGAGTTTTGACATTAATGTCAAAAGCTTTCTTCTTTGCGCATTTCTCAGGTAAAACAAGACATCTCAGAGAGTTTTGACATTAATGTCAAAACTCTCTGAGATGTCTTGTTTTGCTAGAGAACTGCGCAAAGAAGTAAGCTTTTAACATTAATGTTAAAACTCTCTGAGTTGTCTTGTTTTGCCTGAGAAATGCGCGAAGAAGAAAGCTTTTGACATTAATGTCAAAACTCTCTGAGATGTCTTGTTTTACCTGAGAAATGCGCAAAGAAGAAAGCTTTTGACATTAATGTCAAAACTCTCTGAGTTGTCTTGTTTTGCTTGAGAAATGCGCGAAGAAGAAAGCTTTTGATATTAATGTCAAAACTCTTTAAGCGGTCATGTTTTGCCTGAGAAATTCACAAAGAAGAAAGCTTTTGACATTAATGTGAAAACGACTCGAGCTGAAGAGTTTTGTTTGCAGGTCTGAAAGCGTTGAGTCCTCACAGAGTCTCGACTTTTTAGTAGACCCTTCTTCATCTTCAGAAGACGAGACAGTTCAACGCCCGATCCCACGTGGTGGTACAACTGTGCGGACACGGCGACAGCAAAAAAGCGACGCAAAAACAAGGCTGATGCCAAACGCGCTCTGAAGAAACGTAGGGAGAGTTGTCCTCTGTGGATGCTAGACTCGCAGTGGTAAATGGATGTTTAGCTCAAACATTAGAAAGTGTAAAAATATATAACATTTTATAGAATACTTTATACTGAAACCTTGCCTTGAAAAGCTGTTGTTTTCTTTTGAAAAAAGGTTTTGTGCCTTTCAGTTACAAGTACGTGTGTATTGACGGGCACGGACGACACGCATTCTACGCGCATGCCTTTGCGCACGGCTGCCAGCTTAGGCAGAAAGATGTGGAACCGGGTAATGGCATGTTCCTCACCCACAACGCCAACATCTTGGATGAGACTCTCACCCTTGATGAGATCACCACCTTGGCAGTCGCCAAGATCTCGGTTAACGACTCCGGGTCCAAGACCCGGACGTTTTTTCAAGACTACTCGATGTTCAAGTGAGATCCTTTTTACTTGAATTCTAAACCCTATTTTAAAATATTGCGAGTTTTGAGTTTGTTCGCATATTTTTTCAGATGGAACATCTTGGCTTTTCAAAAAAGCACAAAGAAGAAAGTTAAATCAACGGACCTCTTGGCTCAGTACCAAAGTGATGAGTTCGATCAACGCTTTTTTACGAGGCTTCTCAAGATCGTGGAGTACCTCCAGGACAAGCTCAAGATCGAGGAGATCATCCGCCAGTGCAGCAACGCTCTTGGCAAAGGTTGTTGCTTGAACTTTGACTCCTTGTACAGCAACAAGGAGTTGGAGAGGCTCAACGCGGTCCAGCAAGTGCAAGTCTTCGAGGAGTGCTTGAAGAGCCTGCCTTTCGTTGAAAACACCCAGGGTGGAGGTGTTAGAAAGATCACTGACGCGAAGAAGTTGAAGGCCGTGGAGACAAGTCCGAAACCGACACGTGTGATTACATCTCCACGGTCCTTCACGGATTGCTGCACGGCGTTCTGGATGAGGTCCCTCACAATCGATCACATCAATTCCATGGGCGGGAAGGTAATGGACTCTGAGAAAGCGGCCCAATGGATGGAAAGCCTGAATCAGGGAAAGCTCGACCACGTTCTCTTGGGAGAGGTACGTAGAGCTCTGAAAACTTGTTCTTCTTTTATTTCACTCTTGAAAGATGTTCCTTAAAAAAACACCCCACACTTCTTTCAGGCTGACAATCTGAAGGCGCCATCAGCGGTGAATGCTGGCCGTCTGGCTGGAAAGGAGGACCTTTACATGAAGAAGGCCGTGAAGAGGTACATCGATCACTGCCGATGGAAGGAGGTCAGTGAGGTGTCGACAAAAGCCGAAGACGATGATGAGGTTGAAGTTGAGGTTGATGATGCGGGGGATGAAAGTGGTGAAGAGATGGAGGTGGATGACTTTGCCCTTTCTGAAGAAGAGGATGACGAACGGGACGCCCGACTCCAAAGGAAGCAGGAGCGTAAGAAAGTCGAGGAGTTCGAGGCCCGCGCGGAAAAACTTACCAGGGTGGAGAAGCGGAATGAAGAGTTCAAAGAAGAACGGTGAGTGCAACTGGGTGGAGTATTTCATGGTTACCCCTCACACATCTTGCTCACCTGTTTAAGGTCTCGCAGAAACAAGATGGACGAGTTAGCCGTTGAACTGGAAAAGAAGGAAGCCGAAGACCTGGAGGTGGAACAGAAGCTCCAAGCTAAGTTGGCGGAGAAGGCCGCAGAGTTACGTGCGGCGAAGTTGCAGAAGAAGGCCGAGGCGGAAGAGGTAGAGAAGGAAGAGGAGGAAGAGGTGCCGGAGCCACTCGATCTGTCTAACGTGTCCGTGGACAAGGTTTTGGCCACGGGCGGGCCCTTGCGCAACGGTACGGAGCCTGTTTTTGATGAGGCACATGCTGAGGAACTCATGAGTTTCATCGCCTTGCGGTGGACTTCTCTTGAATATGAGAAGGATTACCCGGTGTACGTTGAAGTCAAGACAACAACTGACCTGAAGAAAGAGGCCAAAGGGGCGGGAAGAAAGAAGAAGCAGGCGTCGGAGCCGAAGGTTATGTTTCGCCTGCGCAAGCACAAGATGGCGGGAGCTGTGCAAGACCCGATCGTATTGACATCCCGTGCCATCATTGGTGCAGGTAAGCTCTTGTTCATGTGTGGCTTAATTGTTTGTTGTTGGCCAGACATTGCGGGGGCTGAAAAGAGTTGAGTTCATTGCAGGAATTCCATTGTTGACTCTGGTCCTGGGGACGTACGAGGAGATTGCAAAGGACTTGCATGCCAAGTTGATGGAGGGAGTCGGGATCGCGGCGGTCATCACGGATGTCCCATGGGGTGACGAGAAGGACACTGGGTACAACACGGAGGTTGAATGGGGTGCAGCATTGCAGGCAATCAGCACTGTATTTGATCTGAACGCGGCCCTGTCAGAGGACAGCAAGAAGCAGGACCTGGGCAAGGCGGATGGCGAGGCCATCGTGTTCGCAATGGGAGACATCACGGCATTGAACTGCATAAACCACGAGGCCTCAAAGAACCGTCTGAAGGTACACGGGATGCTTCGCTGTTAGTTTGAGGGTGTGCTTGAAGCCACGGGGACTGAAGTGGTATGTTTGCACAGGTATACAAGAACATGCCGGGGTTCGTGCTGTTGGATGGTGTACGCCAAAGTGAGGTACGGGGGAACACACCCACGGCTTCAGGGCACCTGTACACCACTCTGGCACGTTCCCTGAACAAGCCGAAGCTGGATTACAAGAAGGCGGTGCTGGCAAAGTTCGGCCCGGACTTGGAGGGTATAGCCGGTGTGCAGACCTTGACTAACTTTTTTTTGCGGGAATGTCTTGGGCCCGTTGTCCTTGTTCGAGTACCAATCTTTGGAGGCGGTCCTTGAGAAGAACGTGAAGGAGTTCGGGGCGAAGGAGAACTGGACTTCCAAAAAGACCTCGGACATGGTGAAATATCTGTGTGAGATGGCAATGGAGCATTACCAGGAGTACGCGGCGCCGTTCCAGGCTTTGCACTCGACTGGTACATTCAAGCATAACTGCCAGATCACGGGATGTGCGGCTTTGAAGAGCAAGTGTAGCGAGGACGGCAAGACTTTGGTGGTGGGACAGAAGAGCGTCGAGCTTGGGGAGTATCTGGTGGAGAGGTACACGTCCTCTGCGGGTCAGGTGGTGATGGACCCTTTCATGGGCTCGGGCAGTGGGGGGATTGCGGCCCTACGAAAGGGCCGCTGCTTCCTAGGCTACGAACAGAAGCAGACCAACTATTTCTCGGCGGTTTTCCATCTCAGTTGCGCCCTGCAGAAGATGATTGAGGGAGATGAAGACTTTGTTCTTTTCAAGTATGAGATTCCTTAGACCCTCCATAGATATTTGTCATTGTGTAAGCGGGAAGGTCCCAAAGGATGAAGAGCTGCAGAGTGTAGTTTTTGCCGCGGCACAAGTGTGACAATGGCCAAAAGATGAAGAAGTAGACTGATAATTACAGAAGTTCGAAAGGAAGGTCTTACGCGAGTCGAGAAGGGGCGGTACCACCGTGCTAGTATTGAGGTGTAAGAATAGCCTACGGAAAGTTTTGCGCGAGTCGAGAAGGTGTAGCTTTGCTGCGTTAGTATTGAGGTGCAAAAATTGCCAACTGGACAAATCTGTAAAGTATAAGTATGTTGTTAAACGGCCCATTTAGAACCCTGTATTTACATAGAAACCTATATGCGGTGCGCGTATCGTAGACGGAGAGTAAAATACGGAGCAAATAAGAGCAACCGCGTGCCGTTAACTAAATTACCTCGTAAACACGGACTCTAAATACTAAGAGTTTCACCTCGTTGTATTCATGGGTCCCTCGTAGTGGTGACGAAATTTTTACAAATATTGTTTTGGCAAACTCGGGTCCTCGGGACCCCGTAACCTCGGCACTTGCGTTTGGTGAAGTTGGACTACAAGAAGCAAGTGGAGTTGAAGTCGGAAAAGTTGAAGGAGGAAACGGGCATCACCCATCTCACCAACTTCTACTGTGGCAACGTGCTTGGCCCATTTTCCATTCACGAGTGGGATGTGGCCGAGAGCCTGCTGGAGGCAAACATGACGAACCTCATTGAGGAGGGCAAGTGCGGTTATACTCTGAGCAAAGCCTTGGGCATGTACACGGGTAAGCTCTGGAACGAGTTCGTTGAATACGGCAAGTCGTTTCAGGCCCTTCACTCGCAGAAAGTGTTCAAGCATTGCTGCTACACTACGGGGTGCGTGGCATTGGACAAGATCTGCGAGGCCAACAAGGAAACGTTGGTCGTGGGACAGAAGTCCATTCCTTTGTGCGAGTACCTGGTGGAACGGTACACAAGTGCCCTGGGACAGGTGGTGATGGATCCCTTCATGGGTTCCGGTAGTTGCGGAGTGGCGGCGATTCGGAAGGGAAGATGCTTCTACGGGTTTGAGCAGAAACAAACCAACTTTTTTGCAGCCCTGTTCCACCTCTCTCATGCTGTGCAGTCTTACGTGGACGGCACTAACGAGGAGGAATACTCTCCACCTTAGGCCCCTTTGGGGAAGCTGGCTAGGTAGATGCAGATGTTCCGTTTAGTACGCACAGATAGCTCTCGTGGGTGCATTTTCATCTGTCAGCTGGTGGATACAGCACCTGCTGCAGTGAGCACAACACACGATGTGGACTTCATATGGTCAGATCACCACCGTTGCACAGGCTTGGGGGACCCACATGGGGTGTTGGTACAAAACCTAGTGGTTTTTGTACACTATGTAGTGGCGTACCACTATATAGTGGAACTGGTACACTATATAGTGTACCAGTTCCACTATATAGTGGAATTGACCACTATATAGTGTACCAGTTCCACTATATAGTGGAACTGCTACACTATATAGTGTACCAATTTCACTACATAGTGGAACTACTACATTCTTGTCTATTACCCTTTGCTAAATTGGCTCATTCGCTTGAATAGCTGCTAGGGGCTTCCTCGAAGGTCCTTTGAAAATTTGGGGACCCATGTTGTCAAGTTCTCGAGCTGCTCTTTCTGCAGTGTCTTGTCAAAATTTTGATCCGAGGCCATCTTGGCCCTCTAAATATTGGTTAAAGTAGCCTGAGTATCAGTCAATTTGATATACTGCTTGAGTAACAAACCATCGAGATTAGGGTTTAAGCAATGATGCCTCGACAATCTTCAATCATTCCTCGATAATACTCGACGAGGACCCCGCCCTCCCGATACAATGATAGAAATGGTGCACTATATAGTGAAACTGTATTTTTGCGAGCGACGGTTCAAAAAATTGAATGACATACAGTACACATTTACAAGATCCCAACAACCCGATGCCATCTTCGCGTGTTGGGTACGCCACTATATGAAAAATCACGTTCCACTATATAGTGTACCAGTCCCACTAGGTTTTAGACAAAAATCACTAGGTTATGTCATGTCACCCTGGCACATGCTTGCATCTAGGACTTGGTCGTGAGCTGGGGCTTCATATCGTTTGAGCCTATCTTGTTGGGCGACCATGTCTACGAAGAGGATCACATCGAGGAGATATTTTCATCATCATGCCTTGCTCGCCTTCGCGTGCAGCTTATTCACAGCACGACAGGAGGGGTGTTAGATGAAAATGCACCCACGAGCCAGCGGCGCCACCGGAGGAGACACGCGGGCTGCACTTGCCGAAAACCCTCCGTAAGGAAAGAGATGGGCACCTGAAGGAAAGAAACCGATGCCGGTTAAATATAAGCCTATGGAAGGAGGACATTGAGGCACGGGAATGTGTACCAGAAGAGGCGCGGACGGCGGGCTTCGACAACAGGACAGAAGAGATGAGAGTGTGGGAACAATGGGAAAGGGAGCAGAAGAAAGTAGCGGCCAAAGAAGCAATGAAGTGCACTAAAAGAGCACGAGGCGAACCGAAAACAGAAAACGAGAATGAAAATGAGGGAAATGTACTGGAATAACATAAAACACTACCATAAAAAGATATATAGGCAGGAAGTAGAGAATGGAAGTGCGCCGGCGGCAACAATACAGGCCATAGAAACCAGGCACGGGGAGCTAGTGGTTGGACAGCAAAAGGTAGCGCAGGCGATGGGAGAACACGTGGCATGGTCGGCCCCCTACAAAATGCGGGAGCCGGAGCGAGGACTCGTGGGAACGCCACCGTGGCTGGATAAGAAGTACAAACACTATATGCAGAAAGACAAATGCGTGAGACCAGACCAGACGAAATAAACCTACGGGTTGATGAGGAGGCCTACAGGCAGGCTGTGAGGAAAATGAAAACCAACAAAGCAGCGGGACCCATGGGAATACAGAACGAGATATTGAAGCAGATGCCGGACAGATTCCACGAACAATTATGCGAGCTCATGCAGCTGATGTGGGTGTACAGACACACGCCATTGCCATGGAAGAAAGGGTACTTTTGTTTCCACCACAAGCAGGATGATGTAACTCAGCAAAAGAATTACAGACCTATAGCGCTGCTCGACTGCTTGTTCAAACTATACACCGCGGTGCTCACGAAAATGCTGGCAGACTTCTGTGAAATAAACGGAATGCTCTCGCAGGCGCAGGAGGGCTCGAGGGAGAAGCATTACACGATGAGGCAGCTCACTAGAATAACCAATGCCATTGAAGATGCGAACCTTTCCAAGCAGGAGCTACATGCAACCTACATAGACTTTGAAAATGCGTACGGGTCAGTAGACCATGAGAAACTCATTGCGACACTAAGGCACCTAGGGGTACCGACACAACTTACGGAAGCCATAAAGGACATTCTGGGGGAAGAGGAGGGGGACTCCATACAAATGAGGGCGAAGGTAGGGGAACAGGTTTCGGAGGAGGTACTGATAAGGAGAGGGATTCTGCAGGGGGACGGCATGAGCCCGCTGCTATTCATACTGTACCTTGAACCCCTGCTTAGATGGCTGGAGGTAGGAAACCATGGGTACCGGCACAAGTACGTGACGGACGAGGAGCTCAGGGGTGAACTGCGAACCTCCTCAGGGGCATTTGTGGATGACCTGATTATTCTGACGAGACTAATGACAGGGATGGAGCAACAACTGAAGAAGCTAGCAGCATTCGGGGATTGGAGCGGGTTGCGAATAAAGTAACAAGGATAAGTCCAAAATAACGGGAGTAGAGCATGGCAACCGGAATATTAGGGAAAGCAGGCACCAGGGGATAAAATGCGGCAACCAAACCCTAAAGGTACTCAAAGCAGGGGAGACCTACAAATACCTGGGGGTCCTCCTCAATATGCTGGGGACCTGGAAGGAGGGAAAAACTAAGTCCCTGAGGGAATTGAAGAGAAGAATAGACGCGTTGTTAGCCACCCCCCTAACACAAAAACAGGAAGAGTATTCCCTCAAGTCGGCGGTCTTGGGTAAATTCAGATACGGGCTTCACCTTGGAATATATACACACGGAGAGATACAACAAGTGGAGAACCAGCTAGGGGCTGCACTGAAACGGATTTATGGGCTTCCAGCGAAAGGTACTCCAAATGAATTGAACACAGAGGAGAAAGCGGAGTACGGACTGGGGCTGCAGTCCCTGCAGGCAATATATGCACAGGAGGTTTACTCAGGGTTGGCTGACGCAGTCCAAAGCGAGGAAGACAAAGGAGTGCAAATGGGATATGGCAAAAGGGAAAGAAACCTACAAACCAGGCAAAGAATGTCACAAGTCAGCAGGTCCACCGCGGGGCTACTGGAAAAGCACTTCGGGGAGAGGGGCCAAGGCCAACATGAAACAACCTCGCAACCCCCATAACCCCCGCGAGTGGACGGCCTTGGCGCGCGCGAGGCCGTCCACGCGCAGGCCGCCCCTGGCGCCCTCGCGATTATTATATAGATTACGATCTTCCCCCTGTATTAAATTCCTCCATGTAGATGATAGATGACATATAATACGAGTATTTTGGCATTATTTGGTCCGAGGCCTCGAGCCATAGCATTAGAGCCACGTGTTAGAGGCATCGAACACTCACGTAACACCATACCTGTACACGTACATCGAAGCTCACGTAGCATAAGCTACTTAGAATTTCGGACTCTCATATGTATTATCTTTTACTCCGACATATGGTTACAGACTCATATTTTTGGTTACAGTGATACATATGAGATATGATTATACAGAATAGTATAGGGAGGGAGGAGAGGGGGAGGGAGGGGAGGGGGAGGGAAGGGGAAGGAAGGGTAGTCTTATTTCCTCCCCGCCCGTCCCTAGAAAGGGGGTACGGTAGTCCCATTTTCTCCCCTTCCGGGGTGTGTGTGTGGGTGTGTGTGTGTGGGTGGGTGGGGGGGTAGGTAAGGTAGTGAGGTAGTGTTCTCTCATTTCCCCCCATTAGAAGATTTCCCCAATATGTGTTGGGGTATGCCACCTGTACAATTTCCCCCAAAACTCGATAACTAACGCAATATGGATTGGGGAATTTGCTCCCAATATTTGCATAATTAAAAGAGTGGTGAAAAAGATCTCCATTTTTCACTCCCGAAAACCGCACAAAATTCTTACTCCACAAACGGGAACTTTCTTACTCCCCGAAAATAATATTTCGCTGGAAGAATGCGTGTTGGAACGCCATCAAGCTGCGGCGTTCCTTATTCTCCAGGTCAGCCTCCGTCAAGGCGATCTGCGGTCCCTGGGAGCTTCTGCTGCTGCCTCGCGACCCGGTAAAACGGGGGTGAAGAGACATGTACGTCTCGTCCCTCACCATCAGTGCCTCCGAGCGGCTTCCCAGTGGCAAATGCAACAACTTACCGGAAGTCCCACCCCTCGTCCCCCGCATCCTTCTGCAAGAACACCAGCCCCTGGAACTGGGAGCTGTTGGTCCGCAGCACGTAGCCCATGCGCAGCACCCCACCATGCGCCATGGGCAGATTTTCGTGATCCTCTTTCAGGAGCACGGGCATTATTCCCGTACAGACCAAGCCCATGGTCCTGTCGGTGTACTGCATGTCCGCCCCCCCCGAAGACGTTGAGATTGATCCCCGTCTGCAAGAGGCCGGTCTTCGGCCCGTAAAGCTTCGTGACGAATTTGGGCTCTCATTACAAACCCCATATATTCGTGATAGGCTGCAGCTACATGAAGGGCACCGACCGCAGGTCGCCGATCTCCACGAAGCCAATCTCCGCCTTCTCCTCCGTCACGGGGGACTGCACAACGACGACATTCGGGCCGGACATTGCGCAGCCGCCCTCGAAGATGAGGGAGCAGGACAGCCCCAAGAGGTCAGCTGCAGAGTCGACGTTCTCGTTCACGTGTTTACTCCGCCGGCGAGCTGCGTATTCCACCGTCGATTCCGTAAGGTTGTACACGGGCGCATCCAAAAACGTATCGACGTACAAATGTGGCCCCCGCCGGACGTTCGGCCCGAGTTGTACGGCGTTCGACGGTATCACCTTCCAGGAACAGCCAGGATAGGCTTGGCGTCGCAAAGGTGGCATTGATGTCAGCGTTGCTCACGCTGCCTGGGGCTGATCTTGGAGCTCGCACGCATTACGTCCGGTCTCACGGTGGTAAATGCCCACATCAGATTTGCTATGATCTGCCTTCCAACCTCCGCTATCACCCTCCCCCAAAACACCTCCGATCCACGTCGCCTATCCACCTACCATTCTCGAATCGTGCATCCCGATCCTCCGAATTCAGATCTGCGAAGTTATTCAGCCACTCCCCGGTCACGCAACTATCGTGCTGCTACGGGGACACTTCAATGCCCTCAAACCGTGCCACGCAAAACCCATATGTTTCCATGTCCATCTCCCACCCTTGGGGCATCACCAGTTCACCACACGGATGTTGGACAAGTCGTCGTCACCTGGCGTCGACTGGTCCTCAATCAACTGCATTATTTGGCTCCGGGGTCACGCTGATGGTGTCGCTCTCGCGGATTTGCCTGAAACTCCTCCTGCAGAGTCCGCCACGGGCCACGCCGATGGACTTGGCGAGCTTCCAAACCAACGTTTGCTCCTTCTTCGAGATCTCCTCTTCGGGGGCTTTGAAGAACTTGGGGACCTCCTGTAAGGATATATAATGATATATCACTTTCCTGTTCGCGTTCGCCACAAGGACCTTTAATTCCGGTGCGACAGGTGGGTCCGTCAACGGTGGTGGTGGTTGCGATGGTGGTGTTGTTGCTGCTACTGCTACTGCTGCTGGTGCTGGTGCTTGTGCTGCTGGTGCTGCTACTGCTGCTACTGCTGCTGGGGTGTTGGTACAAAACCTCGTCGGTTTTGTACATTATATCGTGGGTACCACGATATCGTGGAACATGACCACGATATCGGCAAACTTCAGGACGTTAATAACTACCGCAGAGGGAATAAATCCAACATATACAGTATGACCACTTCCACGACTCGCAGATATGATGGAAGTGGCAATGGCCACTTTGCAACACCTTTATTATGCAAAGAGGCGGCGGCTATTTTATGCTTGCACAGCATTGTATATCGTCGTTCTACGTATTGTACCATGGCCTTGTAAAGCCACAATGCATCGTTAAGTATGGATCCTCGCACATTTAGCAGTTTACACTGGAATCACTATACCTTCGGCATGTGTCACGGGGAATGTATCGGCATATCGGCCGTGTGAGGCGCGCCATAACGTCCCTATATGAGTACGCCGAATGCGGATACCTCATCTGCAATCATACTGTGTCGGATGTTCATGTTATACACGAGACTGCAGAACGAAATTCGACGTTAGCGTGTTAAGATCCGCATTACCAACTCACCACAATAAACATCATATATGAGCCACGGAAGTGATCAGATATATATATATATATAGTGGGATAAGTCTACATCGGGGGCCGACATTTGATTTTAATCCACATCGGGGGCCGACATCTCATTTCAATCCACATCGGGGCAGACACTTCATTGTAGTCCACATCGGGGAGACACTTCATTTCAATTCACATCGGGCGGACATCTCATTTTAAACTACACCGGGGCAGACATCTCATTTTAATCCACATCGGGGGTATGCATTTCCATTCAACGTAAGGATATAAGGTAAACGGAACATAATTATGCAAATCCAACCGGTAGATATGTAAATCATATTGCGATGAACATATCTTCCGGTTGGATTTGCGAAATAATGGTTTTTTGAGCGTCCAGCAGTGAAAAACTGTTTTATTTCGCCAAACAAGAGAGTCTTTCATCGTTTAACGCACAAAAAAACAATATTTTGCAAATCCAACCGGTAGATATGGTCATCGTAATATGAGTTACATATCTACCGGTTGGATTTGTGTAATTGTGTTTCGTTTACACGTTATATCGTTGCGTGTGTCTATGCATGCTATGGCATGTGTACCCCCGATGTGGATGAAAAGGACGTGTCTACACCCGATGTGCAACGTTTAGGCCTGTCTGCACCCGATGTAGATTAAAATCACATGTCGGCACACAATGTGGATTAAAATGAGATGAGATGTCGCCCCGATGTGAAAAAATGATGTAGATTAAATTAAATGTCGGCCCCCGATGTCGACTTATCCCATTTATTATTATTATTATCATCATCATCATCATCATTATCATCATTATCATATTATATATATATATATATATATATATCCCTGTCGCTCCATGAGCTTTGGGCAAAATAATTTGCCAAAAGACTTGCAGTAAGGGCGTTTCGGGGTTCGACCGGGGAAAAGGTAGAGCGCACGCCGTCGGCGCGTGCAACATTGATCGGCGTATATTCCATCAAATTAGCAGCCAGCCCGCCTACGCTAGTAGCTACCACCGCAAGGGGCGAGCTAAACTATGGTTGGCTATATCCTGCCGCGCTTGGGATGGGGCGAGCGTCCTGTCGCCGGGGACCCGGGATTTCTGTGCTACGAAGCTCATAGTGTGAACGTATAGTAGCCATGGTATTCTGACAATGTCCCAAACGCGATGACGGGTGAAAATAGTAATATGTGCAATATCAGGTGCACGACCAGAACTTGGCTAATACACGGTGAATAAATTGATACGAGTCGAAACCATAATATAGCCCTAAGCTAATGGTGTTTTTAGAGTGATGTCGTAATAACATAGCCCTACGCTTAAAGCTAGGAAACCCCGAACGGTCGGTCATACGGTCTACGGAACTACTACTGTCAATGCCATACACGTAGTGTGTCGCCGACAGGCTATCACTCACAGCGTCTTAAACCGGGATCTATCAGGGGCCGCTGCACCGGGCTTCATGGTCAGGGCTGCCTGGGCAGTTTTCTGCCAAAAATGGGTATGATAACGTCACAATCGAAGATATCTGCTAGAATCAGTGGTGGATGATCGCTGAAAAATTGCGGCAAATTCGTAAAGGAGTATACGTCGAGAGCGTTGGACTGCTTGCTGTGGAGATTTTGTTGCGGACCGTGTTGTCGCGGAACTTTGTCATCGTTTCGCAAACACGATTTCCTTGAATGTCTTGATGCGTGGTTCCAGGGAATTCATAACAGCGGGGCGAATGCTGGATCGCGTGCATATCGCGGCATTATAGTATGCCATCCTAGCTAATATGAATATAACCGCGTTACGAAAAGCTCTTCCAACTGCCGTATATCGAGTATTGTATTTATCCCCGTCCACCGATATCTATGCATGGATATGATAAAACTCACATTCCATGTTTCCCAGATATCAGCAATACGATGACATATCCGACCTCACGTCGAACCCGCGTCACATGTGCGGCCGAAACAGTTATTCGACGTACGAATAAAACAGAATCTGCTCGAACTTCATCACTCTCACCTCCTCGCTCACACCGCTGGACAGTGTCCCGAAAGTCACTGAGCAGCGGCTGCTGTGTTCGGTATATCATCGGATGCCTAACACAAGAAAACCTTGCATATTTACTCTAATGT
Organism: Cymbomonas tetramitiformis; assembly: GCA_001247695.2. Lineage (NCBI taxonomy): Eukaryota > Viridiplantae > Chlorophyta > Pyramimonadophyceae > Pyramimonadales > Pyramimonadaceae > Cymbomonas > Cymbomonas tetramitiformis. The sequence continues at coordinate 23,560 of LGRX02000905.1, forward strand.
GGTTTGTGAGCAACATACGCACAGCGCACTCATGGATGGATTTACTAACGTTTTATTTTGGGAGCTACAAGGATGGAGTTCGCGGACTTCGTTGGGCATCGCAATAAACGATTATTTGCAGACATAACAGCTGGCATACTGTGTGCCAATCTGAAACTTACTATCACTTTTAGAATGAAACACGGAAATCATGTTGACCGAATGACTGAAGGGATGAATACCTATTTCCGTTCGGAGTTCCCTTTGTACTTCGGTGTACGGCGTTTCCACTACAGCTCTCGAGCTGCACAGCACGTGAGCAGCGTTTCCCTTCTTGTCCTGAGTGCACCAATATCAAAGCCACAGTATGCCACGGTGGCTAACAAATATCACGTTCAGCAGGCACTATTTGTAAAGACATGGATGTAGAAATGCACACACCGTCAGCTACTTTATCCCGCAGAGAGTGTGCACCACCCTTGCCGCTCTTCTGCATTACTATTAATTTAAATACGCTCTGGCTTGCTACAAAGGAATCATGTCAAGAGACAGAAGCTTCTAGACCTACACACACCCCAATATTATTTTAGACCTACTTCTAGACCGACGCCTACATCAATAGTATTCTATTCTAATATAATACAATATATCTTGGCGTTGTCTGAAATGTCCAGACCTGCAGATTCTAGCATTGTGCTAAGATTTATTTCTATGAGAAGTGAAACATGTTTCCTACAAGTTTTGCTGCGGTGCTGCAGCGCATGAACTCTTTTAATGGGATTGCAACTCTCGCACCACGATACCGCCGGTACTGTGCTTTAATTCTAACATAATGGCCCTTGATGGCCATGCTTTACCAGCGACTCCTTGTATTCACTGATGCTTGTGTCTCCGATATCCATCGCTGAAGTGCGCGGCATTGCTTTCACTGACATGTCCTGCTAAATTTACTGCTTTCACTGACACGACCTGGTGTTGCGGCTCCGTTAGAACGACCTGGTGTTGCGGCTCCGTTCGAACGACCTGGTGATACCGCTCCGTTAAAACGACGAGTCGTTGCTGCTCTGTATGAACGACCTGGTGTTCCCGCTCCCTCGTTTGCACGACTCGGTGTTGGCGCTCCCCTGTTTGAACGACTTGGTGTGAATCCTCCGTCTAAAGTATTGGACATGGACATGGCAGAAACACTCCTTAAATCTATGGAAGCTCTCCTGGAAGCTGTTGAGAATCCCCTTACATCCACTGAAGATGTCCGTCTGCCCCCGGGCGTCGTCGATTGCTGGAATAGTCTAGCTGCAATTTCGTCATTCTCCTGCGCTTCATCCTCCTGGAAAAGTTGCACACGCGTCCCTCCGCACATGGACCATAACAGCTCGGTTCGTGCACTCAATCGACGTTTTTCAGACTCATAAAATGATGTAAGATTCACAAAATGGCAAAAGCCGCGTGCTTCCATACACCCAATGGAAAGCTGCTTGCGCGAGGCATGGCAATGGGCCGCCGCAAACAATGTGGGTGTCTTCAAACATATGTGGTTGAACATAGCAAGCCAACCTTGAGTTTTTGCGCGTGTTGAAATGAAATCGCAATACTCTTAATTTCCGCTGCGGTGAATCCCGATTCGTACTGCGGAGGCTTGCCTGCCCCCTTCCCAAAGCCTCCTTAGAGCCCCTCGAGAATGCAAAGCCGCGCTTACCGAGCTCAGCTGACTATAGGGGCTACAGGCGATGAGGCAGCGCCGGCGACGCACAGGCGGGTGAAGAAATGATCCATCGAACAACGACCATCAAATGTCGATGGGCCACAAACACCACATGCATGAAGGAACACGCACGCATTTGGTTACTAAGAAAGTAAACTTTTTGCTTGGCACGGTTGACCATATCAACGATACAAGTCATCTCCCTCACAGCCACAAAAAGCCTCTCGTAAACCACAGGTGTCATCAAGCGTACACCGTTATACTTTCCACCGCGTCGCCCATGCCAACTGTCACCTTTCCCACTGCGTCAAGAATACGAACCATGACCCTTTCCTCCGTGTCAAGCATGGCAGCCGACACCCTTTCCACCGCGTCGAGCGTGCCAACCATTATCCTTATAAAAACCCAGATTTACAATGCAGATCAGCCCCCTACAACATCATATGCGGCATGATCGCTGCCACCGATGGCATGAAGCACTGCAGCCCTCTGAGGCGGCGTTCTTCCTTTTACCTTACATCTATCTTGCTTGACATCCACTACAATTGTCATAAAAGTGCAGCAGTCATAATCAAGATCACCACCATCATGAAAGTGCAGCAGTCATAATCAAGATCACCACCATCATGAAAGTGCAGCAGTCGTAATCAAGATCACCACCATCATGAAAGTGCAGCAGTCATAATCAAGATCACCACCATCATGAAAGTGCAGCAGTCATAATCAAGATCACCACCATCATGAAAGTGCAGCAGTCATAATCAAGATCACCACCATCATGAAAGTGCAGCAGTCATAATCAAGATCACCACCGTCATGAAAGTGCAGCAGTCATAATCAAGATCACCACCGTCATGAAAGTGCAGCGGTCATAATCAAGATCACCACCATCATGAAAGTGCAGCAGTCATAATCAAGATCACCACCGTCATGAAAGTGCAGCAGTCATAATCAAGATCGTCACCGTCATGAAAGTGCAGCAGTCATAATCAAGATCACCACCATCATGAAAGTGCAGCAGTCGTAATCAAGATCACCACCATCATGAAAGTGCAGCAGTCATAATCAAGATCACCACCATCATGAAAGTGCAGCAGTCGTAATCAAGATCACCACCATCATGAAAGTGCAGCAGTCATAATCAAGATCACCACCGTCATGAAAGTGCAGCAGTCATAATCAAGATCACCACCATCATGAAAGTGCAGCAGTCGTAATCAAGATCACCACCATCATGAAAGTGCAGCAGTCATAATCAAGATCACCACCATCATGAAAGTGCAGCAGTCATAATCAAGATCACCACCATCATGAAAGTGCAGCAGTCATAATCAAGATCACCACCATCATGAAAGTGCAGCAGTCATAATCAAGATCCCCACCGTCATGAAAGTGCAGCAGTCATAATCAAGATCACCACCATCATGAAAGTGCAGCAGTCATAATCAAGATCACCACCATCATGAAAGTGCAGCAGTCATAATCAAGATCACCACCATCATGAAAGTGCAGCAGTCATAATCAAGATCACCACCATCATGAAAGTGCAGCAGTCATAATCAAGATCACCACCATCATGAAAGTGCAGCAGTCATAATCAAGATCACCACCATCATTAAAGTGCAGCAGTCATAATCAAGATCACCACCATCATGAAAGTGCAGCAGACAGCATCAAGGTAAATAATACCTCTCCGCTAGGACTGTGAGATACTATCAACAGTGACCTCTGATGGATATCTAGGGGAGGGTCTCATTGAGGTGCGCGCGGCGCGAGTGCGCACCTTCATTGGGAGAGTCGAGTTTAGGTGCGCGCGGCGCGAGTGCGCACCTTCATTGGGAGAGTCGAGTTTAAGTGCGCGCGGCGTGAGTGCGCACCTTCATTGGGAGAGTCGAGTTTAAGTGCGCGCGGCGCGAGTGCGCACCTTCATTGGGAGAGTCGAGTTTAAGTGCGCGCGGCGCGAGTGCGCACCTTCATTGGGAGAGTCGAGTTTAAGTGCGCATGGCGCGAGTGCGCACCTTCATTGGGAGAGTCGAGTTTAAGTGCGCGCGGCGCGAGTGCGCACCTTCATTCAGGAGAGTCGGTTTAAGTGTGCGGCGCGAGTGCGCACCTTCATTGGGAGAGTCGAGTTTAAGTGCGCGCGGCGCGAGTGCGCACCTTCATTGGGAGAGTCGAGTTTAAGTGCGCATGGCGCGAGTGCGCACCTTCATTGGGAGAGTCGAGTTTAAGTGCGCGCGGCGCGAGTGCGCACCTTTATTGGGAGAGTCGAGTTTAAGTGCGCGCGGCGCGAGTGCGCACCTTCATTGGGAGAGTCGAGTTTAAGTGCGCGCGGCGCGAGTGCGCACCTTCATTGGGAGAGTCGAGTTTAGGTGCGCATGGCGCGAGTGCGCACCTTCATTGGGAGAGTCGAATTTAGGTGCGCGTGGCGCGAGTGCGCACCTTTATTGGGAGCCTGGTCATTCTTGAAAAGCTGCATCGCATTGCCAGAAGCTGCTTCCGTTATGCCTGAGAATCAGGCACGCGCCGCACTGCCTCAGCCACGTCACAAGTCGGAACACCCCAATGGTGCTCCATCTGGGTTCCCTCGGGTCGCCCCATCACCCCTCTCTCGAAACTGTCATTCAAAAAACAATAGCTGGTTCAGCGCGAGGATACCCCTCCGAGCCTGCGCACTCGGAATGTCGCACGAGCACGCCGCTGCGGCGCAACTGTCCCCACAGAAGCTTGCACCCAAGTGCATCAATGACGGTCATCCGACTCCGCTAACAACAGAGCCGCAATTGAGCCGACGAGCACATTCCCTTCAGAGCACTGCCTGAGCGCGACTCTCGTGGGAGGAGATCAATGTTTCCCTCGGAACCAGGCACTCCCGCAAACCGGGCAACGCAGTGCTAAGGTGGGAGTTTGATAGAACTCGGACGCGAGAACAGCGCGGCATGCGGGGAGCTTGCGAGGGCGGTAATCGCGCTCACCCGTGATGACCGCGCGCGCGTTGAGGATCGACTTTTGCATTTCCCACTTCTGGTGATGGATCTCCATCGCCTCCTTCCATTGGCTCAAGCTGCATGCCTCTCCACCAACGACACGCGCTCAGAAGCACGACCCCTCCGCAGGGCCCGCGCCGTGGAGGAGCATCTGTGCACCGCATTGCCGGCGGCCTTCGTCGCCGGCAGCCCATTGTGACAGGAATGGGGCGCAGCGCCACGTGGAGGCTGCAGTCAACTCAAAGCCTTCTGGTCGCTCTCCAAAGGGTGCGCCTCCCATGGCGCACGCTCCTCATCGAGGTGGGGGTCTCTTCCGATTCAGTGCAACACCCCCCTCGGACCCCGCGGCGGAGCGCGCTCACCTCTGCAGGTATGCGAGGCGCTTCTCTCGCAGCTTGTCCGCGATGATCTGTGACTCGATCCCCACACCCCATTTAACAAAGTAGACTGAAGACGGCTGCCCTCCAAATCCGTGGAGCGCGTCATCAGGGGGCGTGGTCGCGACGAATGGCTTATGACACGGATGATGACAGAGCTCGTGACATTCCTGCGGTAGCCTGTCCAAGAAACGTAGGCTCCGCGTCTGGACACAACCTTTGGCTTGAAATTGGGATTGGTCGAGCTGGAGGCCCATTCACAAACGTTGGCCAGAAGGTGGGTGGCAGGCGCTGACGAGGGCGGTCCCGCGGAGACATGACGGCGTGTTGCAAGAAGCACATGGCATGCACGAGCGTGGGACTTGCAGAAACAAGCGCCGTGCCTCACCCCCTGCTTCACTTCGGGCGGCACATTGTACGCATACGAATACTTGCTCTCATTGCTGACCACTGCAGGCGCCAACCCCCCATATCCGTTTCTCTTAAGTGGCCGCAGCGCCATAAGGTTGTTCAAGATTGCAGGGACCGCGTGCCCCCTTAGGCTGCGGCGTTGTAGGGACCGCGCGCCCCCTTAGGCTGCGGCGTTGCAGGGACCGCGCGCCCCCTTAGGCTGCGGCGATGCAGGGACCGCGCGCCCCCTGAGGCTGCGGAGTTGCAGGGACCGCGTGCCCCCTTAGGCTGCGGCGTTGCAGGGACCGCGTGCCCCCTTAGGCTGCGGCGTTGCAGGGACTGCGTGCCCCCTTCGGCTGCGGCGTTACAGGGCCGCGTGCCCCCTTAGGCTGCGGCGTTGCAGGGACCGCGCGCCCCCTTACGCTGCGGCATTGCAGGGACCGCGTGCCCCCTTAAGCCGCCAGGTTGCGGGCGCTGTTTTCGCACCTTTTCCGCGGTGGCCAGCCAGCGATTTATCGATTTTGCGCTTCCTCTGCGCGCCCGCTCCCGTGCGCCCCGAGCAATAAAACCCGAGAAGGGGGGCCAAGCAACGGCTCTGCATCGGGGTGGTATCTGAGGGCGCCAAGCAACGGCTCTGCATCGGGGTGGTATCTGAGGGCGCCAAGCAACGGCTACAACGGCTCTGCATCGGGGTGGTATCTGAGGGCGCCAAGCAACGGCTCTGCATCGGTAACCAACGGCTCTGCATCGGGGTGGTATCTGAGGGCGCCAAGCTACATTGGGGAATGGTTTCCCTAAAGCACTTTCGGAAATTCTCAGCCTCAGGAACTAAGATCCACTACCACTTCTCCTTCTCAATCTTCCCACCTGCCGGAAGATGGGCGGTTGGGAACTGCGTTGTGGGGACTGGCAGCTGCTCTGCATGTGCACGGGCTCGATGGCAGTAGGCTGGATAGCGGCAGCTTCCCAAGGAACCTAGCAAGAAAGTTTGAGGATGCTACGTAGGCCATGTTCTGGTAAAAACTGCCTTGGAGCACCCGACCATTGGGTAGGAGAACTGCTCCACTAGACAGAGACAGAGAGACAACATGGAGAGAGCTGAATGTGTGAGAGTGCGATGAGAGAGAGAGAGAGGAGAGAGTTGAATGTGTGAGCATGACGAGAGAGAGAGAATGGAGAGAGCCGAATGTGTGACAGTCGCATATGTGTGTTTGTGTGTGAGAGAGAGAGAGACTCTTTCCACCACATGCCGAGAGAAACAATCAGCCGGATGTAGCAAGGTAATATATGGAATAAATATATGTGTGCGGTACGTCCGTGCTGTATTCTTGTTTCCTGTGGATAAGGGGTAGTGAATGATCAGAAACCCTAATTCTGCCTCACACTTCCGAAACCCTAATTCTGCCTCACACTTCCGAACCCATAATTCCTGCCTCACACTTCCGAATCCCTAATTCTGCCTCACACTTCCGAAACCCTAATTCTGCCTCACACTTCCGAAACCCTGATTCTGCCTCACACTTCGCAGCGGATAAATCTGAAGGCTCTGCCAGTCGGTTATTGTGGCCTGGTGTACGGCGTATCAAGAGTGTAATGAAAAGCGCGATGGATTCCTGTTTGATTCCTCAGATGCGAATTATATTTTTCATTGCTTACAAATTCCGAACAGCCGTTCGATTAACTCGGAAGGACATCTAAGCCGTTATCGAAATCACACCGGTATCTTTCTGGAATCTCTCCGCTTCCGTTCGCGCTTCTTAAGCGCTTTACACTGTGAAAACCTAGTGCGCAGGGTAGATTAATGAAGAGATTGACAAGTCTTCGCGATATATTACAAGCGAATAATGTTTAATATAAGGTATTATGAACGCTAGGAAGCATCCCCGCACAGATTCGGTGACTGGAAGCAGATCCCGGATTCCCCGCTTCGTGTGGCGGAAGCGGGAACCGGCATCCGCAAAACGGCATTCCCTTCGGTATCCTGCCAAAGGGAACGCTAAGAAATAGTAATAACAACGACTGGAACATATTTTCAACGTTGTATGTGTGCATCTGTGTTTCATTTGGTCATTTGGTTCACACGCTTCGAGCCCCGCGGCACATCCGGGATGGCGCGTGTAAGTTACTAAATATGCAAACCAACGCAGGAAGTACGTCCATATGGGCTGTTGAACAAACGCTACTTGGGGCTTTGTGAGAAACCGATGGGAACAGCTGCATTCGTACATCTCTAGAGATGATGTAAAGAAGTAGCATGCCAAATCTTTGCGAGAAATTGGATTCACGCAAATCCCCAAAGTACGATTGTGAGGACCTAGCCTATGCTATCACACCGGGCAGCTTGCTATCACACCGGGCGACTTGCTATCACACCGGGCAACTTGCTATCACCGGGCAGCTTGCTATCACACCGGGCAGCTTGCTATCACACCGGGCAGCGGCAGACGGAGTATGGGTACGACGACTAAATGGTCGGTGGCGCTACATGAGGACGCTGCAGCAGGTTGCTACATGTGGATGTTCTCCAAGGGCGCTACACCCGGACGCTGCGTGAGGATGCTCACTAAGGGTGCTACACGAGGCCGCTTCATCAGGGTGCTACATGAGGACGCCTGTAAGGGAGTTACATGGGAATGCTCTCTGAGGACGCTACACCCGGACGCTGCATCGGGGTGCTACATGAGGCCGCTTCATCAGGGTGCTACATCACGACGCTGCATCAAGGTGTTGTATGAGGCCGCTTCATCCGGGGGCTACGTTAGGATGCTTTATCAAGGTGCTACATCGAGATATTTTATCAGGGTGCTACATGAGGATGCTTTATCGGTGCACTACGTTCGGATGCTTTATCGGGGTGCTACGTGAAGCCACTTCAGCGGGGCACTACGTTTGGGTGCTTTATCAGGGCGCTGCATGGCAAAGGGCTCACTTGATATTCCCAGGCATCCCACTGGTCCATCATTTGCTGCCGCCGAGTCCTCTGCATTGTGATCCACCGTCGGATGTACTCTTGCGCAAAACGAATCTTTTTTATGAGCTGTGAGATCGACCTTTTCATGGTTCCCTGCTTCTCAAAGGCATACATGAAGTCGGCGATACTCTTGACGGCCTCCACACGCCGTTCCCATCTTGAGTTCAAGAGCAGGGTCTTGATCTACCGAGCACCACAGAGGGCCATTCTCCCGTCAGCCTCTCCAAGCAAACCAGGCAACCCCTTGCAGACGCCAGGTGGACGAGCACACCCCTCCAAGGACACCCCGCATGCAATAGGTCAGGCAGAGCCTTGAGCAGCTCCGGCGTCATGGTGGGGTCATCAGAAGGTCTAAACGTGGAGAGCACTGGAGCCACTCTCACCGACACACACTCACCAGACGCAGATATGCGGGAGGCCCAGGACATGTGGCAACACAGCTGTGAGAGCGGAGAGATGGCGGGAAGCTTGCGAAACCACATTACATTTAGAAAGCATTAACGTAGCTGGCACTAAAAAGGCTCCAAAGCGTAGCGATGAGAAAACATTAATATAGCTGACATTTAAAAGGCTCCAAAGCGCTTAAAAAGGCTCCAAAGCGCTTAAAAAGGCTCCAAAGCGCTTAAAAAGGCTCCAAAGCGCAAAGCGCGGGGAAGAGGGACCAATAGTAGCGCTTGGTGGCGCTCCACAAAGGTCGCCACAATCCAAGTGCACGCCACAGACTGCCGCCAGAGAAGTATGCCCCCATGAAGCTGCAGAGGCGCGCACATGAGTCAGCACGGGGTACGCAGGGCGCTAGCTAATCCACTGCAGGCTGCCTGACGCACCACTCTCTGAATCTCAGTCGCCGCCCTGTTTCTCCCGTTCTCCGGGTCATCCACAACCTTCGATACACCTGCCACGTGCACCTCCCAGAGCCCCCTCAGGTCTCCACTCCGTAACCAAGCTGCCACCTGGCGCAAAGACCAAGAGCCTCATGACACACCCGCCCCGACACCGGCAGGGGGCACTCCGCCCTTCCGTGACGCCCGTCGATCCTGCCACAAGTCAGCCAGAAGCGCCCCTTCCAAACCGGTGGACCACGAGCGTCGAAGGTCATTATTTGGAGCATGACATGGGGCGGGACATCGCCGTGAACTGAGTGCTTTTGACATTTACAGACGGGAATCCGAAGGATCTCCTGCCGGAGGGTGCAAGGTCACCTCTCCAGAGTTTGCCACGCATGCACCTCAGCTTCACGCTCTTTTGCACCCTGTCCTTGATCCTGCGTCCCGATCTCCCTCCCGCTAGTGGCGTTAACCATGCACCAAACACACTCTGGCGGCTGCAGCCGTCCTACAATGCTCGGCGCATGTGGCAGAAGCGCCGTCCCTGAGGGCGCACGCCTCCCGACCCGAGGACTGTGCAGCGCCTCCCTCGAGCAGACCGCGGCGCAGTGGCAGCATGCGATGCAGCACGAGGAGCCCGCTGCAGGACAACCTTCACCAAAGATAAGTTCAGCAGTCGGAACCAAGGCTGTACTCGAGCCGAACCCTCCGCTGCTACTGCAGCCTCTGCAACCAGTGGGGGAGCTACCGAAACATGCGGGATGCAGCGGCGACGAGGGAGAGCGCCAGCAAAGCCTCGCGGCGCTGCTGGCGCTCCACTAGCACCGCCTCCTCGAGGTCCTGCGCCCGCCGCATCTTCTTCGCCCACACCTCCTCCTGCATCGGGTCGCCGTGATCACCATCAGCCAGGGCGCCAGGAGTGCCAGGTTCGAGCTCTTGCTAGAGGTCCGTCCAACCGTCGCCACCTCAGCGCGGCGCCGGCCACCATCAGCCAGGGCGCCAGGAGTGCCAGGTTCGAGCTCTTGCTAGAGGTCCGTCCAACCGTCGCCACCTCAGCGCGGCGCCGGCCACCATCAGCCAGGGCGCCAGGAGTGCCAGGTTCGAGCTCTTGCTAGAGGTCCGTCCAAGCGTCGCCACCTCAGCGCGGCGCCGGCCACCATCAGCCAGGGCGCCAGGAGTGCCAGGTTCGCGCTCTTGCTAGAGGTCCGTCCAAGCGTCGCCACCTCAGCGCGGCGCCGGCCACCATCAGCCAGGGCGCCAGGAGTGCCAGGTTCGAGCTCTTGCTAGAGGTCCGTCCAAGCGTCGCCACCTCAGCGCGGCGCCGGCCCACATAACGCTTGGCGTATACGCAAGCGCCCTACGCAAGCGCCCTACGCAAGCGCCCTACGCAAGTGCCCTACGCAAGTGCGTGAGGCGCGAGGGAAGCCGGTGGCTTGGCTCGTACAGACAAGAAGCGCACCTATCAGGGCGCCTGGCGTCAGCCCTACACGCAAAACGTCAACATCTACAGACACCCGAGCCCACTGGTGTGGTGTCCAAGGTTACGTTGTAGGGCTGATGTCAGACGCCCTACGCGTTGCGGTGTGGGGCTGACGTCTGATGCCCAACAGATCGCAGCCTCTCCCGGGCGTGTGAGGCGTGACATGAGTGTTTTCCCTATGAGAGATGCGCTCCGACAGCGTCTTTCAGAAACCTCGCGTTTCAGATGTTTCAGAGCGCCGCGAAGATTCATCGAGAAGACGACGCGCGACTGAAATTGGGCTGTCATATTTCTCCGAAGAAAGCTGCGTTGCAGTGTTTTCCTGAAAGGTTGAAGCAACACCATGAAGCCGTAGCACCCGAGGATGGGCGCTCGTCTGTTGCGACACCTGGGTACCCGAGCGTTTTTGCGTGCCAGCCCACAAAACGCGGCGCACGACATATATCTTGGTGGAGTACCTTCGCGGACCCCTCGATGCGCGCTCGCTCGTGCTTGGTGCACTTCGCGGCCTGTGTACGATCGTCGAGAACCGCGATGGCTTGCTGAAACTTTACGAGGCGCTCTGCTGACGTGCAGGTCTTTGCGGCCGCCACGTTCTCTCTGTGCGAACCCCATAAAAGACCCCGAGTTGCTGATGATCACGACGAATTCGCGGAACGAGTCCAGGAAGCAGGATTTGACGTGATTCCTGTCCTAGGAAAAGCAGTGAAAGAGAAGCACAGTCCACTCACGGCAAGGCCGCGAGATGTGGAGTGATCTGGCGCTGTGCGCGTGTGCTCTGTGTGCGCCAGAAATGCGCGCGCATCGTTAGGCTCGCGAGTACCTGATAATGTTCTTGTTTTGTTTGCGAGCGTTCATCTTTTCAGTCTCATAGCTTTCAAGCCGCCCATAGAATGCCTTTTGAAAAGCCCTGTCGTGCTTCACGGCCTGCAAATGCGCCTTGACTTCTCGAGGCACGACAAGCTTGTTGGAGGGGTTAGGGGGAGGTCTGATAATGGGCAACTTCATGACGGGTTCGGTGGTATTAGGTCGGGGCGGAAGGAGGCTGTGGGCACGAGAAGGTGCCCGCGGCAAGTCGATGGAGTAAAGCCTCGTGTAGTACTTGTCGAGAATCGGTTGTGGTGATCCCTACGGACAACGAGAGCGCAAGTAATGGTTATGCAAGTTCAGCAGGACATCAGCATCGATGCTAAGGAGCGGAGAACTAGCCAAGTAGTGCTCCAAATTCATCCATAAAATCAAATCGCTGTGTGCGTACCCTCTGTCGCTCATTTGAATCGTTCTGCATTTCGTCGGTTGAAGCAGTCGAGACGTGGAACGGCGGCAGAGAGGAGAGTTCCTCACCAGCGAGATGTCATAGCGGCAATCACTAACAAGGCATTGGAACTCACGCAAAGTTACCAAATATAGCACATTCTCCCTAGAAACGGCCTCTGTTCGGACAATAGCGCCTCACATCTGGGAAAAGCAAACAGCCACTGGGGAAAGATTATGTACGTGAACAACTTTAGAAACGCAATGCGCCTAAGCTGTGGTACATGAATAGCAATGACTTTTAATCTGGGTGAACTTTGCAATTGTAACCTCAAACCTTTATAAAATGTGAACGCCTATAAGGTACATATTAGCTTAGGGAAGGGTTATACGCGCTGGAATTCACACGTCGTTTCCGTCTCAATCCCGAAAAAATTCTGAACCAGCGTGACGGTCATATCGTCTCGCATCGTCTCGCGTAAGACATGGGGATTAAGGAATGCGTACAGGCGAGGGGGGAATACAGTTATTGCATAACTTTTTTCCTCGTCGATTTGGCCAGATTCTATGAGGAGATTTGTCGCGCGCCGCGACTGCATAACTTGTCAAAACTCCTCATGAAACCATCGAGCGTGTTCAAAATGCGATATCGCGTGAAAATGAAAAGGTGAGGAGTGAGGAGTAAAAGGGTGGGGCTCCTCCAGAGGTGCCCGACAGAAAACTCCTCATGAAAGTTGTCCATGGTGGCATCTGAAAATTTTAGACCAATAAAAATACACAGCGTGGATCTCTTTCTGAGCATGAAATCTGGTTTTTCTTCGCATCGTTAGCGTTTATTGCTGTTCTGCGGAACTTACGGGAGAAGTCTCACTGCCTGTTTGACCGTGTATATTGCACAAAAAAAATGATACTAAGCACGCGCATGCACAGAATCATGTTCTTAAGACTGTTGGTACCAAGTAGGTACCAACAGTCTGAGGATCCGCTAACGCATTCTTCACATTTTCAGATTCCACTCAAGCGGGCAACTTGCGCCCGGTTTCGGGAGTATGTGTTTTCACGCAAAAGCGAATTCGCCTCCAAATTCGCCGCGATAACTTTCGCCTCGCTGACCGCGTTAACAAAAGTAAAACAGAAATGGAATGCTGAGACTCTTGCGCATCGATTGCACTCATCCGATATACCCCAAGAGCGAGTGGGGTATAGCGGATGCTCGATTGAGCGTTCGGTTCGGAGGGTAGAGCGAGCCAAATCACACCCGATGCGAAGATTTGCTTCAGTTCTTGTAACTTAACAACAACTGGACAGCATGGAACCACCGGTATGCTTCCTTAGACGCATACCAGTAGGTCTGAAAAGACCTGGGGCGCAAATTTTCATTTTTGCGGCCACGAAAATTAATACCCTGACGCCGAAACCCTGAATTTTCGATCCCGCGGCACCGTTACTATCTTTTCAGACGTGTCGACGGCCATCACAGCTCTTCGCGAGGAGTTATCTGAAGTTATGCAACCCAGGCGGCTCCTGACTCCTGTTCGATTTGCTGAGAATCCATGAGGACCGCAAACTTTTCGACTCCTCGCGCGATGGCTTTTTTCAGTCGCGGTCCTCACGGATTTCTGATGGATTTTCGTGAGGAAAAAAAGTTATGCAATAACTGTAATGCCATAAGACATTCATCGTTTAATTTCCAGGATTATTAAAACAGATGATCAATTTATCTTCCATCGATATCGCGGATACGATTACCGTTGACGCTGGCGTTGACTAGCTCAACCATAAAGCGCTCGCTGCGACATCCACTGCTCATAATTTTCTCAACGTTCCTTCGATGGCCGGAACGGTGTTCACTGTGGCGTGTGGCTGTTGTGTTATGTGCAGGGATTGCGGAAGTGTTTGGCTGTTTTTCTTTTTCAATTCGTGTATTGCATATATGCGAACTCACGGTATTCGGTGTGTGCAGCTTGTGTCGCAGGTTTTCCGATGGCGAGGAGGGACGCACCTTTTTTAGATGTGGAAGTCTAGGGCAACCTAGCTTGGGATGATACCCAACCACATCGGACTTACTTTGTTTTCATATTTTAATCTACTCACCTTGGATATGCATACAAACTTTGAGGAGCATCGAGGTGTCAGGTGTGTCACGGGGAACCCAATCTTGCCCCCCCCACTGTAGGGGGGCACAATGGGTCTCCTGTCTGTCACCCCTCAGCCCGAGGTGTCACGCCGTTGTCACAGTTGCCAGTGTGCCATAAAACCCTCAACTAAGTATTTTATATCATCTTAGTATCCGAGAACACCCGGCCCTGCGAAACTGTCCTGCTCCTTAGCACCCGACACATATATATCCTTATATATATATCTTGTTTCCTGTCAGGTTATCGGCCACCACTTGTGGGTGTTCGGTTTGGTTACTTTTGGTCCTTGGAGCGCGTCGAGCCCTCCTTGACATCACCGCCGCCTAGGCAGTTGTTTCGTCCTCACGACAGCAACCACATTCCGTCTCCGGCCACCGTTAGCGATCGCGGCCGCGACAAATTTTTATCGTCAAACCATCCGAAAGTTGGGCTACAAAAGTGCCCTGCCGCTTTTGCGCATTTTCGACCATTCCAGACTGCCGCCGGCGTTAGGTCTACTTCGCCCTCAAGGCAACCACCAAATCCCGTCTTCGGCCACCGTTTGAGATCGCGGCCGCGACAAATTTCACCGCTTTTACGCATTTTACGATTCCACCTTGCTTCGTTCCAACTATGGCGTCTAGCCTACGAAGCCCTACACTATGGCCAGCAGCGCCCGTACTGCGGCGAAACTGGCTTACCGCACGTTATTTTTGACCTCACTGCCGTTTTCCTCGTCGAATTTCACCCCAAATTGGCTTTTACATCGTCCGATTTGGTTAATTTTACGAAGAGTTACGTTTTCGACACGCACCCAAACGCGCCCTCGCCTTCCTGGACAGCAGCACCGCCAGCATATCTTACCGTGGCGGGCCGGCCCGGGGCCGTAGCGTGTCACGCCGGGCCGAAAGCGGGCCGGGATTGGATCAGGCTGCGGGCCGTAGACGAACGGTGAAAATCTCCAAAATATACGTGAAATTTTCGATTTTCATGATATTCCCATACTTAAAATTCGAAAAATTCGCCTGCGGCGGGCAATTTTCGAGACTGACCGGGCTGGCCGAAACCGGGCCTGAAAGAATTGCAACTGCGGGCCGCAAAATATTTTGGAAGATATATGCTCTGAGCACCGCTCCTGCAGGACGACTGGCTTGCCGCACGACTTGTTTGACGTCACCGGCTTCTTCCTCGTCGAAATCTACTCCAATTTGACTCATCCATCGCTGGGTTTGGTTCATTTTTTAGAAAGTTATGTCTTCACTTGGGAACCCTAACTTCGCGTTCGCGGAATTCTCCAGCCGGCGGTCGGCGACCATTACTGAAATAATTTGTATAGGCAGCCCTGACCGCCAGTCCGGAAAAATAATTAATATAGAATAAGTTTTCTTAATCTTAGAATAACCCGTTTTCATCGTTAATTTAGAATAAGTTTTCTTGATGTCATCCGGCTATGACCGGTGGTCCTTTTCACGACTCGTGTTCAAATAATGTGCACACGCAGGTCAAACGCTGTAGTTCCCGCTTGCCATCATGAGGAAGCCTCCAAAAAGCTTTAAGAAGGTTTGTCTCACTTGTGATAATGGTGGGCGCCGTTGTAATAGACACTCCCGGCGTGTTCTGCTTGAAAATAAGGCCCCCCACTATCAACCCACAGCTTTCAAAGGCACTGTATTCGACGAGAATGCCCAAACTGGCTTCCGGCTAAAGTATACAGACACTGTGAACCTATGGGAGAGTGACGATAGTGACGGTAACCCTATATGGGACTTTCATAACCGCTATGTGTATCTCGAATACACGGAGGGTATGCCTTGGGGAGGGGTTATACCTTCACGTGGGAACTGGGGATATTCACCGTGCCAGCGACACTTGTTCTCTGGGTCGTTTCCCTTGTTTCACTACACTAACCATGTTGCAGGGTGGCAACTCGACGATATTATGCAACCTTTCTTATCGGTGTTATACAACCGGGCAAAAAACATGTCATACATGGCTCGATTCTTGTATTGGTTATCACTATTAGCCACTAGGGAGCACCGTAGCGTCCACCATTGCGTAGCGGGCGCTATGCTTACCATTAGGCGATGTGGAAACACTATTGGCAAACTATGTGCAAGTTGTGCTTCAGAACTAACTGTGCACAATAGGGGGTGCGTTTTAAGGCACGAATGGTGTGCTTCATCACCTACGGGGGTGAGTCTATGCAAACACGTTATGGTTGACTCTCCTGATTTCGCAAAGGAGTACTCACCTTGCACTGTTGTACGTTAAATATAATGTGGTGGCCAATACACCGGGGCTGGTTTGCTTAGACGCCTATCATACATTTTGTATAAAGTAACGCAATAGCGCACTCCCTCAAAACCTTCAGAAGCTACTCTATGTTTGCACCGCGCATCGCACTTTAAAACCTTATGGCTTTCAGAGAATTGGAGAAGGGTGCCCTTGCTATCCTCTCTAGGCGACTCCATCTCCAGAACCGCGTTCTTGTAGTTTCCAAGAAAAATTATGTATTGATGTGACACATCTTTTCTGTCCTCGTGTCGCTTCACTTCGCACTTTCCGGCTAGCATGCACGACACATACAAGCACCAATCGCCGTCTCGCTTGTAATCCGCGTCTATTATTTCTAAGATTTGACCTGCTAGGATGTAAAGCTCTTTCTTCCAATACGGCTTGCTTGCACTTGTTAGCGGATCGTCCATGTAAACTCCTTTTTTCTTGTGCCAAGGGTGGGGCGTCCCGAAAGCACATGTGCCATCTAGCTTAGGGGCAAACCCCTCTTGCTGCACTGTTCTCCCCATGTTAAACCACCACCCAACATTCCAACCCTCCTTCCCTCCTTTCTTGCCTTTTGCCTCGTTTGCGCAGCCACGCTCTATTATCTTGCACGTTTGTGCATGCAACGTTGCTTCAAATTCCGTGAGTAGCACCTTTAGCCTTTGGTTATCACTTATGAGCACCGGCCGCCTGTTTCCGCGAATCCCACAAAATAAGTCCTCGATCCTTGAAAGATGCAACGTTGTGCTCTACGCCATCATAAATAAAAGGTACGCTCCCAGCACTTTCCGGGTATCCTCTGTCTTTGTACAGCAATTTGTCCCGGTGCAGGCCCCTATGACATATTCCTAGGTAGCCAACACTGGACCGTGACTGATCCGTAAGCCTGTGCCGTGACACACCGAGTGTCACAAGTAGCTAGACTCGAGACCGTTCCGACTCCGTGACCGTTCCGGGTATATCTAGCTTAGGGTTTATTTCTTATGAGAGTTTATCTATATTGGTTCACTGGCTGTCTGATATCTTGAACCGGGATATTCCAGTAGGTCGTGGACCCATTCCACGCTATATTCCACAGCTAATTTGGCCATGATTGGCTAAAACATCCGCTTTGAGAGGTGGTGCGCAACGGCGCGTTTGGGTACGAGTGGGAAATTTTGAGATGAGCTGTTTGCGGTGAGCGACTTGAGCCGCGGCTATGGGGATTCGACCTGGACCGGGCTTCGTTGGCGCAATGTTCATTTACGGTATTACGCTTGCCCTGATCCCGCTTGCTACCGATTTTTGGGCTGGTGGCTTGAGCACCTTCGACCTCGACGACGTCTTCCAGTGCCCCTCGCTCGCATGGCTCTACCGCTCTTTCCGTGACTGTGGCGTCGCATTTTCCCCACGGCATTACCCGGACGCGCCCCAGCGTACCACCTTCCATCAGGCTTTCAGAGTTATGGGTGCGATCACAAGAGCGAAGAAGTCCCTCACGAGGGACAGCGACATTGATGCCTCGCTGAGGCTTATCGACGGGGTTCGGAACAGCCCGACGGTGCGGACGCCGACTGTCCCGACCCCCAACCCTGCTTCGAACGAGGACGCCGACGTGGCCGTCAGGCGTTACTTGCAGGAGCAGGCGAAGCTGACCGACGAGATCTACAAGGCACGTCTTCATCGTGCCTGGGCCAAGAGCGTCCGCGAGGACGTTCTTCGTGACAAGAAACACCATTTCCGCGGTACGGACGACGCTGGCCTTCTGTCCGACCTGGTGGTGCAGCTACGTACGGAGTTCGAGTCAGCTGGGCTGGAGCTGAAGTCCTTTGATCTCGACGACCCCCTTACCCCGGTTGTGAGCCGGGTGAATGGCCTTCTGTACGACGTGCTGGCTCTCGTGGTGGAGAAGCACAGCAACGCGTATGTCTGGCTTACCGGTACGGATGCTTCGTCTGACCGAGATGGCCGGCGAGCTTTGGTCGACATCATCAAGGGCTGCGTACCGGTGGCGCTACGGGAGTCGCAGCAGGAGGAGCATGCGGCCTTACGTTACCCCGCAAACGTAGACCCGCAGCCGATTTTGGCGCGGGAACAACGTTTGGTGCGGGATAACAGGGCCTGCGACTGGACACCTACGGAGGCTACGCGTAAGCTGAGCCTGTACACCAGGCTTGACCCGGCGTTCTACAACGACCATATCGCAAAAATGAGACACGCGGGCGCAAATGAGAAAAAAATGAGAAAGCATTAAATTGTCTGCCAAATTGGTTTTGGGGGTTCTGAATGACAAATATGAGGGTTAATTTGAATAGTCCTTGAAGGAATTTCGAAAAATCTGGTTTTTGACTCTTCAAAGTAGCCACGCGAGTCACGCGTGCGGCAAGAAAACGGGAAAGGTGGAAGTATCGTGTTAGGTGTGGAAAGTTATGATTTTGCCTTATGCTTGTGAACGAAATGTTAGATTTTTGCACTATTAGAATATGTAATATTTTGACATTTCCAAAAATGCAACTATTTGCTTACATGGGAGAGATCCAGCAGATTTATGGCCCATTTTAGGGTGTTTGGAGGGTCACGTAGTAAAATACTTCTCATCGGGCGAAAGTGAGCAGCAAATAAAGGAGATATTTTCAAAAGCTATTATGCTGGAAAAGTTGTTCGGGACTGAAAACAACCAGGGGTGATGCTTCCTCAGGCTTCCAATGATCAATCATGTCACCCAACATGGGCATTCAGCGGGTCGATTTGCCCTGAACAGGCTATTCCAGCACGATTCTCGGCAGCTAAGAAGACCGGTTAACTGTATTATTTCGCGGGAAACATTAAAATACGTCAGAGGAAAAATATCCCGCGGCAGGTGTTCCTACAGGTGTGCTGCACATGGATATATCGGGGCGTCCAAGGTTCAGGGTTTTAGGGTATATGTTGGAGGAGTCGTAACCGGAGGTCGTTTGCACACACCTGCGTTCGAGACATAGAACCACAACCCGCACCTTAGACTACCTACACCAGTATGGCCAATATTGGAATATTGCAGTATTGGATATGGCCTTTCGATACTTTTACGTTTCCCGACTGCCAGTTACAACAAGCCCAATGGGTTCCCGAAGACCCTTTAATTCTCCGCTTGTGGCTGCAAGCGCGGGAACAAGCAGAAGAAGGCTGGGAGGACTTCGGGCAACATGCAGTTAATCTCAGGACCTATCACTGGTGGAGCTTTTGGCCGATGTACGTCCACGGCCGTAGATCCAGCGAAAGGTTCGGTGTGAGGCATCTCGTGTACTGGTATGAGGGCGGGTGGATCTACCACCGATTTGGAGTGGTGGGCCTGGCGAAATAGAAGCCGCTACAGCGAAACAACGCACGGTGCCCTGACAGAGCTGGAAAGCGATCTGCTGCAGGAAGATGAAAGGAGATGCGCATTTTGCGGGCGTATGTTAAGAACCTGCACCCTGGCGCGCATATTTGATGTCTATTCTACTAATTTTAGGGCGGGTTAACAATACCTAAGAGCGATATTCGAGCACCCTAATATCCTTAATAATAATTCGAGATATCGCATACAACCCATGCTTGGCAATGTTTATTGTAGTTAGTTTTGTGTGTGGAAACTGCAATTTCTGCTACTTGGATGGGTACACCGGGCTGAAATGGCGTTCAAGGTTAGGGCGGGTTGGCCCAAAAATTACGGCGGGTTAACCCCTAACTTCGTTTATTGTTGCTCCGCGTAGGCTACGTGGTGGTCCCAAGGCACTAAGTGACAATATTTCAAGGAAGTTTTATGTGTTGTGACCTTAAGTTTCGATCTAGAGCACTTCCCTATCGGTATAGACCAATCCTCAGCCCAAAGTGTCTGGAGCTCTGCCAACTTTTTTGGGGTAACTTTGAGGGTTGATAAACGCCTGTTGTTCGTACTTTTTGCCCGAACTCGATTACCAATCCTCAGACCAAAGTGTCAAGAGTTCTCGCAACGTTTTTTGGGTAATTTTGAGGGTTGATAAACGCCTGTTGTTCGTACTTTTTGTCCGAAGTCGATTACGCGCGCGATATCGTAGAAATGCCTAGGTATTGGTAACCCGCCGTAACAACGTGTTACGGCGGGTTAACCCGCCTTTCGCAGAATAGACATTGATGCTAGCGCGTGCAATGAGGAGACGTATGCTTGGTAGCTAACACTTATGTCACGTGACTGTACACAAATAAACCGTATATTTACATGTATGAAAAACAATAAGTTTCACGCCGTGTGGCCATTGTAATCTAGTGTGCGTGCCACGAGGAATGAATGAGGCTGTGTTGCTTACCTTCACCTGTCCAACGCCTCGGAGGCCAAGTTTTCCCTGGCCACCTTCAGAAGTTCTGCCTTTTCAGGTCCTCCTGGAACTCCGCCGACAGCAGGTTTGCCAGGAGGTT
This sequence comes from Cymbomonas tetramitiformis, assembly GCA_001247695.2. Lineage (NCBI taxonomy): Eukaryota > Viridiplantae > Chlorophyta > Pyramimonadophyceae > Pyramimonadales > Pyramimonadaceae > Cymbomonas > Cymbomonas tetramitiformis. The sequence goes on from LGRX02000905.1 coordinate 44,316, forward strand.
CGTCCCAGCAAGTCAGGATCTCACTCGCATCGAAGTCGTACCAACCTGTCACTTTCGGAGCGGCTCGCCGGAAGGCGTTCTCCGCGAACAAGCTGTTCAAGTCAGAGAAGTTTTTGCTTGTTCTCCTCGTTGTCGGCATAAGCAGAGGCGCACATGGAAGCCAAAACCCCCACTTCACTCTGTTCGTGTTCAGATCCACCTCCAAGACCTCCACGAAATGCATGGGCATGGACACGGCGTTGTTCCCAGGCATGCGGATAGTAAAGCTGCAGCCGTCGTTGCCCGCGGCCACGGTAACTGCGAAACTTTTGCCCGCACGCTTCGCCAGCATGTCGATGGTATAGTCCGTAGGAAGGTTACGGTAGGCCAACGGTATGTCGTCGTCCGGGTCGTCCTCGTCGTCCTCGTCGTCCTCGTCGTCCTCGTCGTCCTCGTCGTCCTCGTCCATCGAGACGCCTGCGAACTGTCCAGTGGCCGCCTCCGGGGGATGCGCGTTCTCCACCTGCTCCGCAATCTGGTTTGCATCCTCGAAAAAGCAATCGTCGTCAGGAGCGAAGCTGTCCGTTATAAGGGCGCCTGTCGGACCGATCACAGAGGCCGCTCGGAATAGCACTCGTCCCTTTTCACGACCCCGCGCTTGTCGAGACTTCCCGGGTGGAGACTTGCTCCCTGGGGACGCCTTTGCCAATGGCGAACTGCGTGCACGCTTGTCACTTGGAGCTCGTGCTTGATCTCCCTGTGGCGCTGCAGGAGCAGGGCATCCTCGGCCACCTGCGCCTGGCCCTCGTGCTGCCGGTGCCTGTGGTCGAGTAGGCATAGCTTCGTTGGTTTGCGGGCCTCGCGCAGCAGCTCCTTCTCGTCTTGCCTGTGTAGTGGCTGTTACAGCCCCGAGTGATGGCGCCGCCCGCGCAGCTCCGCCGGCTTCGGAAGTTCTTGCAGGCAAGGCCTGCTCCGTACCCGGCGACGCTTCCTCCCCGGTTTCCTCACCTGTCGTCGCTCGGCTTTTTTTTCGAAGGACTCTGAGATGTTCGTGGTGGGCCTTTCGGGCGACATCCGTCGCTTCAAATAAGGCCTTCGCCAACGGCCCCTTGAGTGGGCGTTCAGGAAGTTCAACTCCCAGGTGGTGCAACGCTGCTTTACACTCGGCCACCGTGTACCTGCAATGGTAGCCGACGCGTAAGACACACAGGTAAGACTCAGGTAGGCATAATACTTGCAAGACCTAACAATGAAATCGAGGTGCTCGCAACAGACCAACGGGACGAACCAGAAATCGACGGACTCGACGTCCCTCGCTTTCTCCACGCACTTGCGCACGATCTCTTGTGGAGGTTTCCGCGGAAGGTCCTTGCTTAACACGTTGCGACCATCGGATAACACTTCGAACTGTTCGGGCATCGTCCGTTCTGGCACCTCCTCCTGCACTGGCTTCTTGTGCCAGGCGTTCTCGTAAAGCTCCTTCAAATCCACAGGAGCCTGTGGGGTCGGCGTCGGTCCAGCCCAGGCATCGTAGTCCTCGGCGGTCTTGGGCAAGGGAAAGTACGCCAGCAACGTGTCCAGCGTGTCACTTGGAATACGGTAGTGGATGTAGTCGCACAAGCGACTGAAAGCAGTGCGAGTTTCCCTCTCTTCCTTCGGGTCTAGCGGCTTCACCCCTTCTAACGTGGGGCTGCTGTCGAAAGCTGGGTAACTTTTCATTACCTCCAGGCCCTTACGGAGATCCTCATCCACTCCGGCAGGCATGTGGTTTGCGTATTGTTCTCCAAACTTGTACTTCAGGCGTGTAACACCATCCGCGTCCTTCTCGAAGTGCATCAGGTGTGTACGCCTGACTTTCCCAGAATAGCCTTCAAACTTTGGGTTTATGTGCGGCTCCAGCCAAGCCTTGAAGTCCAACTGTTGGCCTTGTACGTCCGTGATTTTGGTGAACTTCTTCACCGGCCAGCTTCGTAACCAGCCAATCCACGATTCCAGGGTCAACAGTCACACTCCAGATTTGCGCGCGTCTTGTGCCTGCTTCAGGATGCCCACAGTCGAAAGTTGAATGAGTCTCAACGGCAGGAACTTGACAGGTATTTCGACGAAATGACTTACGAGGACGAGAAGTTTGCTGTATATATGGGGCAACAGTTGCCTGCCGAGTCCGCCTTCAGAGAAATAGCGCGCATGTCGAACGATGAGATCGACAAGGTGCACGAAGGGTTACCGTATGGCTCGGGGAAACCAGAAACACCAGCTGAACCATCATTTACCCAATCAGCACCAGAGGATGCATGGGATTCGCACGGTAGGAGCCTTTATCGGATAAAACTGATGCAGAAGAAGTACGATGAGCTTCTGCTGGACGGCAGTGACAACAGCGGACAGGGCAGCGCACATGCAAGCGAAACTACAGCCGTTGACGATTTCCGAACAGTCGCTGAATTGGGATCCCAGCGTCGCGACAGCCTTGAACCCACTGAAGTGTCGAAATTGGCTAAGACAGCGTCTGAATGAAGCCTTGGAGCAGGGGGACTTGGGGGAGACGCCGGTGTCCTCTGGCGAAGCCAGTGGTCCTACGTTGTTGAATCAGGTACCAGAAATCGTGGACCTCCCGGGCTTCCTGTTGACTGGGTTGGACGAGGAGACCGATCAATGCTGGGATCTCGTAGCGCTGGCACAAATGGTACTTCAAGACAACCCCATTGCCAGCGAAGAACACGAGACGAGGCAAGCGGTGGCTGGCCAGTACATGCAGGTAATTGAAAATTGGACGTTGGAGGCGCCAAACACCTACGCTGACCTGGTCCTGATGTTGCAGAACAGTGGCTGTGAAATCAGCGAGCCATTTTGAGGATCATACCCCGGAGATGGAAGAAGTGCTTAAAGGTTCTGCAGCCTGCACGGACGCCACCGACCCTTCGACCTGGGACCCCGATAGCGAAAAGGAGACTGGGCCGCAACGATGGGGGTTTCTTCTGTCCTTCAAGCTGAAGAACAAAAGGCTGCAACCCGAGTTGGCGTTCGTTTCGACGGTGAAGACCATGTTGTACGAGATGCCAAAGGACTGTCCTTACGCGGACGCCATCCTTATATTGCATCCCCGACACGATTGCGAAATATATTGGGTACTGTTCCCGAGGCAGTACTTTTTTGTATTGAAAAGTTCCAGGACGTGGAGGGTATTACCAGGATTGCACTGCCAGCAGGCAAAGGTCCTATAGATAAGCTGAAAACCACGATATCAGCCGACCTGAAGACCAGCCCGAAATATCTCGACGCGCGTCTTTCCGAGGAAGTGGGGAACAGCGGGGTGATTGTCAGTTATCAGAAGTTTGTTCCTGATCAGCAGGTAAACAAGACGCTGAACAAGAGCGGCATACTGGAGGGAAAGTCGATCATCCCAGCCTTCAATGCTTCTATCAAGTGCGAGCGGCACCTGGAGTTCCGGTATGAAGTGGTGCAAGGGATGAGGGTGTCCACCACCATGCACAAGGAGTTTCGTGGTGTCCACAGATTCGTTTGCCTGACCATGAACCTGTCACTGACCCAACTTCATTTGTAACACATTCGTTTGTAGTACATAGTCAAGATATATGAATAAGGAGGTTGTTGGTGCCCACAGGTTCGTTTGCCTGACATGGGTTGGCCAGTGGCACGCCACTTACATGGCGATAAACGGCAATCACCCCAAGCAGGGCGAGGTTACTTGCACGATGTTCCAGGCTTCCGCTCTGTATGATCGGAAGCTGGAGTTGAAGCGAAAGGAGAAGTATGCCGGCAACTACCCGCACGTGCGAATAACAAAGAAGAATAGCGCGAAGGCTTCTCTGACAGGCGTCGTCACGCGCCTAGTGGAAGACAGAAAAGAAGGGCCGCTAACCAGACAAGAAATTGACAAGGAGAACCAGCACTACAGGTTGTTCAATAAGGTCCTGGGGATGTTCTGGAAGAAGATCGAGGAAGCAGAGAAGCTGGGCAAGGAGGCTGGTGGGAAGTTTGAGGCTAGGAAGTGGTGCTTGGCGGACAGCCAATTCAATTAAAACGCCCCTGCGCGAGTAGTGGGGAAGATCATCTTAGGCGCCAACGGCGAAACCGCCATATTTGAGGGTTTCCCGACTTCATTGGTGATGTTTGAGATAATCTCAGTGATTTCTTTGGGGAAGCCTAGCTTATCAAGTGCGAGGTTGCTCATCCAAAACTCAGCTCTGTCAAAGGCTTGCTTAAGGTCTAAATAGACCACATGAAGTTCTTTATCGTATCTGTTGGCATCTGAGATGACTTCATTCAAAATTTGAAGTGAGTCATCAATGTTTTTGTTTAGGAGGAAAGCATCTTGAATGGGGAAAAATATGGGATGGGCATTTAAGGCTGCCTTTATTCTGTTTGCAATGATTGTGTTAAAGATAATAATAATAATAAAACATTTACGTCGATGAGTAAGGCAACGCCTTCGGAACGATCTACTCGAGTCTGTTCCCCTCATACATGACAGTCTGCAAAGGCAGGAAGCATTCCACAGAGCATGGAAACATGGGTGACAAGGCACTAATGTGAGCGTGTCTGCAACCAGCGTCGGAAAAAACATCAGCAGGTCGTGGAGCTGATGCACGATGGAGATGGAGGCGGAGTGGGCGGTGGTGGTGATGAAGTGAGAAAAGCCCAGGGGTGCTCCGGCCCCTGGGCCGGTGGTGCCCCCTTAGGGCCGGGGCCCTAAGGGGCCCCAACCCCGTGGGGGCTGGGGGGAGGGTGGGGGTTCACATAGCTGCCTAGCATTTCCCCTGCTGCCTTTACCACATCGGTTACTTTCCTATTTTCCGTGCAAAGTTCCTGAATGTTGGGTGCCTCTTCTACAATGCCACTCTCAGGTAGGGCTCCCGTTTCATGTAATATGCATCTTTCCCTTGCATGACGCCTACACATCCTGGACAGTTTTTTCAAAAGTGTCTTCACCCCACGGTGTGGAACCCCGATCCCTTTAAGCACCTTGCCAAAGCCTTCTGGTAAGTATCCCATGAGAGCAAGTTCCTCCGGCCACTCCACCGCATTAAGGAAGGGGGTTCCTCCTGCATTCCTGTGCTCGCCATCCAAGTGTGCTCCAGGGTACTGGTTTCGTTGCTCCACATTATTCCTGCCCCCAACCCACGGGCATAATCGGGGTGGCAACAGACAGTCTCTCTCACTCAGGGCTTGCTCAATCATATCCGGGTGCAGGCCCGTTTCTTTGAGCAATTTGGGGGTAATCTTTTTATGCGGGACTACATTTATGAACCATTGAAGCAGTTTGTATTGCAGTTTCTCATTATCAAGTTTCTTACTGACGGGGCATCCCATGCTCTCACTATCCATGGACATTATGACTACATCTGAGTACTTATCTTTGTAACATCCCTCCCCTGGCATTGTGTAGGGTCCTTTACCTGACCAGTAATCATGTGGGATGAACGGTATGGTCCCCCTTGGGTATTTGAAGATTAACTTAAAACCTTTTCCTGTCCACTTTTTGAGGTTCTTTGGAGATAATGGTAGGATCCAGATTCCCTCGAATCCCTCCGAAGTCCTGGCCGCCTCTAAGCCACGGGACAATGTCTGCATAACAGCAGATGCTTCCCTTAGAACCCCACCATCAAAGGGTGGGTTTCCGTAGACCTTTTTCCCTTTTCCAGTGACACTGTTGATATATGCATCTCTTGCAAGGCCATCCCACCCTATTTTCCCTTTGTGGCAAAAGGGTCTCAGCGCCTCTTTCATTGCTGCCGTGGGAATGCACCTCCTTGATTTGATTCCTGGGTGTGAGTTTACAGGGTCACAGAAAAGCTCACATCCGTCCTTTCCTAAGCCTCTCTCATCTATGATGATGTCTAATAAATCTCTTCTTATTGCATAACAATTCTTCGGGTCACCCGACTCAGTATTACATGCTATAAGTGCTGGGTGGATATCATTGGCCCGTTTTGTGTAATTACTGATCGATGTCTGGGGTGTATCAGTTGTCAGCCTATGCCACTCAACTAACTTCCAGAATTCTTTCTTTTTGATGTACTGTAGGTCTTGGAAGTTGTGACACCCATCGTTGTTTATGCCGATGGGTGCAGCGGCTACTGCTACGGTACCTTTCCTGGTATTTGATAGTCTGTACATGCTAGCCTCTGGAAGAGCAGCAAGCGGCCTGGAGGCTGTTAGGTCCTTGTCTATTTCTGCTAAGGGGAAAATTTCGGAGGCTCTGGTGGTGCCACCCCTTGTGTTTCTGCCTTCTATTATCAATCTCGGGTCTCCTACAGTGGCTTTTTTGATAGTCTCTTTTATTTCCTCTTGTTGGTTTTCCCTTAGCTGGTGTAGTTCATTTCCTTCTCCTGGGCAGTTCAGTTGGATATGTTTATAGGTGCACTGTGCTGTTGTGCCGCATTTCTGGCAGGTCGGGCTTTCTCCCATTCCCATCCTGTGTGCTCTATGAGGGGATGCTTGTAGGCCTGTGAGTTCTCTGCACCTATAGGCCGTGAAATACTTAGATGCATTTTTTGATATATCCTTGATTGGTTTCACGTGATTCTCCTCCAATAGTCTGAGTGCCCTGCCTTGTCCATTCATGTCTTTCCATTTTTTGTGATGGCTCAATCTTTGGAGCCTCCTAATGTGGTTCCTGATGCCTCCTGTTATGGATTGTTCATGAAAGAGGAGGGAAAAATCTAAATCTCCGTCTTCATCGAATCTAAGCTGTCTTCCGCTGTATCTAAATGCCGCTCTTTTGGCCGCTCTATCTACTTTGTCATGGAGCCTATCGTTATTGTGCCCTCTGATCCATTTAATCAGGAGTTTCGCTTGTCCTGTTGTGTTGTAAAATCCTAATTCTTCCAAAATCAGTCTAATGGCTACCAAGTCCCTTCTGTTTGGCTCTTGCATAAGGTCCCTCACATTTAGGGTTCCAGGGTCACGGTTTACAGCATTGATAGTTGCCATAGATAGAGTCAATTACATGGGTAAGGGGAACCAAGGTGTTCAGAATTTCATGCTTCCGATCTTGGAGTAGCTTTCTGAGACCCAAAATTTCTGCGGTGGTAGAGCTAGGTTTATGGATGTTATCTATGATTCCTGCTGTAGGTGAGGTAATGGGCGTCTCCCTTGGTATGTTATGTTTGCTCATGATTGGTGTTGAGTCTCCCTCCTCAAATCTCATGTATGCTGCTCCGCAACTTGCAAAAGATGAGCTTTTGTAGAGCGATCCGTCACTTGCAAAGTCAAAGCTAACCCTATGATCTGCTCTGTCATGTGTGCCCTGTTCCTCATCTTCTGATGCACTCGGGCAGCTAAATTCACTGTTATCCGCTGCACATGAGTTGAGCCGTCGCAAAAAGTTCGGCAAGAAAATGCATAATCGATCTAAATGGAGGTTTTATGATGTTTGGAGAGTTACTAGGCCTTATTAGGGCAATATTAAGACCCCGTGAGGAAAAAATTTTGGTTGTTTTTTTTTTTTGGTGCTCGCCGGGGGGCAAAAACGCTGTTTTCGGGCCATTTTGAGTGGGCGGGGGCTAGAGGATTTCAGTTAGGTGACCAAATCGCGCGTTTGAAGTTCGTGGGACCTTTCAAGGACCATCACGGGCAACTTAGTGGAAGAAATGATGAGAATATTTTTTTTGGGTGCTCGCCGGGGGCCAAAATGGCTGTTTCTGGGGCCTGAGCGGGCCATTTTGCGTGCGCGGGGGCTAGAGGATTTCAGTTAGGTGACCAAATCACGCGTTTGAAGTTCGTGGGACCTTTCAAGGACCATCACGAACTACTTAGTGGAAGAAATGATGAGAAATTTTAATTTGGGTGCTCGCCGGGGGCCAAAATGGCTGTTTCTGGGGCCTGGACAGGCCATTTTGAGTGCGCGGGTGCTAGAGGAATTGGATATAAGATCGGGATCGCGTGTTTGAAGTTCGTGGGATCTTTTGGGGACCCTCACTAAACACTTTGTCGAAGAAATAATGAGAAAATTTTATTTGGGTGCTCGCCGGGGGCGAAAATGGCTGTTTCTGGGGCCTGGACAGGCCATTTTCAGTGCGCGGGTGCTAGAGGGAATTATTCATAATAACATCGGAATCAAGTGTGTGCACGTTCGAACCGTGGTGTTCGGCAATTATAACATGTAGAAAGTTATCAACATGCCACAATATATTGCAAGAATGAATGCAAGCATGAAAGCACACCATGCATGCATGCAACCATGTGCATGAATATTGCAAGCATGAAAGCACACCAACACTAGCAATACTCTAAAATAACATTAACAATACGTAACAAACACATTATGTCCTACCTACCGCCGCCCAAAGTGTGGCCCCAGCACATTGCAAAACTCATCAAAATTCAGGCTCGCATGGCTTAGATTAGGCTGGCCACCTCCTTGGTTGCCGCCCAGCATAGCAGCACGCAACATTTGCACCTGGTTCACAGACATGGTGACGGACATGGTTGGCTCCACCCCGTGCAGTTGCGCCTGCAACATCAGGCTGTTCATGCTTCCCCCCAGAAAGGGGCTCGCATATTGCTGTCCAAGCCCCAATCCTTGCAACTGCGCAAGCTGAACCAGAGGGTTGTTGCCAGCCGGTCCCTGAGAAGGAAAGGGGTTCCCAGTCGGATACCACGCCACCGGCATCGGAGCCACGCCAAAGCCCATACCAGCCACGGGAGGCTCAGACGCTACCGGCGGCGCAGTATCGGCAGCAATCGGCGGCGCAGTCTCGGCAGCAATCGTCGGCGCGGATTCGGCAGCAATCGTCGCCGCGGATTCGGCGGGTTTCGCATGGGCGACGACAGGTGGTTCGGGTTCAGGCTGTGTTTCTAGCTCTGCCAACTCTCGCTTCAGTTTAGCAAGTTGCAGCTTTGCTTTCACGTCAGCGATCTCCCGCAGTATTTCCTGACTTGCTGTCACGACCTCCGCCTGTGACACCAGTTCCATCAGGCCTGCCGCCCCCTCCTCCCTGCCGACGCTCACCCCGTCCACCGACCTGGTTTCCTCCGATGGCGTGCCTTGCCACAGATTCAGGGGCTCCAACGGAGAAAACATATCCTCCTCCCACCCTGCCTCCTCCGTAGCAGTAGCAATGGGTGTTGGCAAGGTCTCTTGCGACCCCACCGGAACCGCACGGGGACCAACCTGCCTCTTGGATCTGGTTCTCGTGGTAGTTGCTGCTGCCTCATCCGCCCTCCTCTTCGTCCCTGCCACCTTCCCTGCCTTGGCCTTCTTCCCTGCCTTCTGAGCAGCAGCAGCAGCTGCTGCCTCCTTCGCTGCCTTCTCAGCAGCTGCTGCTGTTGCCTTCTGAGCAGCCGCCGCTGCTGCCTTTGCCTCCGCTGCTGCCTTTGCCTTCGCCTGCTGCTCTGCCTTCTTCGCTGCAACCTTGGCTGCCTCCGCTGCTGCTTTCTTGCTCGTTGCAGCCTTCTTTGTGGCTGCCTCCTTCGCCGCCGCCTGCTGCCTCGCCACCTCCTCCCGCTTTCTGGCCGCATTCTTGGCCTCCGCCGCTGCACCCGTTTTCGGGACAGCATCCGCTGGCCCCCCATACACCGGCTTCAGCTCACCAGCCAGAAAGTCTTCTTCTTTCTTCCAGTGGTGATTGAAGCTGGCGACCTGCTCAAAAGTGCCCGCCTTGTGCGCCTCCTGAAAGCACTTGCAGGCTTCCAGCAGAAGATCAGCAGCCTCCTTCCTTGCCTCCTCCTCGATCATAATTTGCACCCTTTTTCCGCCTTTAGCCGTGAGGCTGCTCACTCGGAACAGCGCCAAACGACGCTTTCCTGACTCCGCCCCCTCCAGACTCCACGGCCCATACACCCAGCAACCCACCCCGTTCTGCGGTTTCCCAGGTTTCACCGCGGGGCCCGCAATCCAGCACTTGCTCGGGTGCTTCTCGTGCGTCACCACCCTCCCAAACGCCATATCCCCCCGAAGACTATTCCGCAGGCTCACCTTCTCGTGGAGGGTCCAGGCGATCGTGGGAGAATTACAATTTATCGCCACGCAGTAGTTCATCTCCTCATACAAAGCTCTAAAATAATATTTTGTCATCGGCGGATTAGGCAGCAGCTGTCGTGAGTCCAAGGCCTGTATCCGCGAGAGCGGACCGGACAAGGCCCGTACCGGAAACGTCACGTTCTCCGGCGGGTTCGCTCCCACCAAGTCGATGTAAAAGTGTACGGACCAGCGCGGCCACCCCGTGTGCTTGAACTCCGCCCCGCAATGCACCAACCTCCCATGAAACACCACCACACTCCTCGCATTCAAGAAGAGTGTTACCCCCGCCAACCCCCTGCCCTCATGGGATTCCCCCACCTTCACCTTGTGCGACCCA
>LGRX02000906.1:0-97977 GCA_001247695.2 Cymbomonas tetramitiformis
ACAGTACTGTCATACTACTGTACTGTCATACTGTCATACTGTCAAAGTGTCATAGTGTCATAGCCCCGACATCTGATATTCGATTTCATTGTCTTTTCAGCCCCGATGCGAATCTGACCATTCTTCGAGGGTCTGACTGAGTGCCACGATGACACCCCCCACAGTACTGTCATACTACTATAGTGTCATACTGCCATACTGTCATACTGTCATAGTGTCATACTGTCATACCCCGGACATCTGGTATTCATTCTCATCGTGATTTCAAGCCCAATTTCACTGTCATCGTGCCAATCCCAGATTACCCCCGATGACACACATACGGACGCATAGGCATATCGGCTCACGCTGTGCCTCCGGGCACAATCGGACTCGGTGGGGTACAACATGCCTGCTGCATAGACTCAAACGCCAGACCATGTACAGGGGCTGCAGTCTGACCGGCTAGCACCCGGTCAGTTCAGGTTAGAATCCTGACAGCCGCAAGGCTCAGTTACACATTCTCGGCCCCGAGGTTATGTACCCGAGTCTCATCTTGCCTTGGTGCATACTTGTGACTGCTCCTGTTCTATCGCCCATGCCTGACTTATGGCGGCACAGCATGATTTGTGCTTGGAGCACATAGTGAAAACCCATGTTTGAAATATCTTTTAAGGGGCTGCAGTCTAGCGCCCAGATAGTTCTATTTTTAAAACGCCGTGACTGTCCCGAGGTTCTGGTGCATATTCTCGGGTGAGAAAATGAACTCGAGCCTTTAAGCATCCAGCACAACGGATCATGCACGAGTAGAACTTAGTCAGACCAGGAAACTAAGTAGATTTGTGCAGAGTAGTTTTGCTATATTCAGTAAACAAATAGTTTCCTCCTTGTGGGGCATTTCATGTTATGATAAACGCTGCGGCATGCATTATGCGTTTCAATATATATCGATATCCATTGATGCGAGACGATCCATCGGGCCTATGAGGCCTTCCTAAATCCACAGCATATGTTATTCCGAACCCTCAGCCTCAGCGTATCCCGATTGTAACCCAAATTCTGTAAGGTATTTCGTATCGCGCGAAACTGCGGAAGGCATTTTGGGTTCCACTGTAAAATTGATTTTTGTTTATGCACGACGATCCATAGGGCATGTGATGGCTTCCTGAGCTCATAACACATATATCTATCATTCCGAGGCCTCGGCATAAGCATATGGCTACTGCCCGACAGTCCTTGTGGGAGGACCGAAACGGCGTTGGGTCCTCCCACAAGGACCGGTGTTGCGGGAATTTTTTAGCCGTCCTCTTGACGGTCTTAGTGCCTACCCTTCGGTTTTTAGTATACTTAGGATCTAAACTGAGTGTCCATATGCGCCATCAACTGTATATCGTCATAAAATGACTATATCCAATGCATTTGTAGCATGTACCCTATCATTTTTGAGTTGCAACTTTTGGAGGACGTTGAAAAACATGCCATGCCATTCAAATATTTTTATCCAATAGAATTCCAGGTCAAACAAGCCGCGCAAGTACAAAATTTTATCCTAACATCATACCCAATCATACTTGCACGATTATACATGTTGGCGACCTCGTATTGGGTGTATATACGCACTCAAATCGACCTTACACCTGTAAAAAACATTTTTGATCCAAGGTTTTCAAATGTTTTTTTTCGTTACTACGGATACTATGAATGCCAAATAGTGTTCGGATATGATAGATGTATGATGTGCCACGTCGCATACTTCATGTAAACATGTTTATCGATTTTTAGAATGCTTAAGCATGTCAATATGTGCAGTAGTCTACTCGGAACATTGCTTTGGAATTCGGCGAGAGCAGATTTTTGGATGGCCAATTTTGATGAAATCTACTTTTTTCGTGGGTGCATGACATTGTGAGGGATATATACCGCAGTATTGTGGATTCCGAAGATGTTGTACATTGTAGAGGGCACGAATAGGTCATGTTGAAGTATTTTTTAAGTGCAGTGGGCACTAGGAAGGCCACTTAGTGAGTGTAGGTGGGTTGGGAACTTCCGGTCCTTGTGAGAGGACCGGCCTTTTTATTTAATTTCGAGCGGTTTCACCCCCACTTTTCAATAACGTAAACCACATCGCTACACCGAGTATTACACCCAACACAAGTTTTTAGATAATTATTGGACACCTAAATATGACCCCAAAGCACTCATATACCAACTATATCGAAAAAACGCGGCATATATCCCAAATTCACTTCGGTCCTTGTGGGAGGACCGGACCTTCGGGTAGTAGCCACATATCCCGACCGTAACCCGAATTTTGTAGGGTATTTCATTTGACGCGAAACTGCGGAAGGCATTTTGGGTTTCACTATAAGATCGATTTATGTTGATGCACAACGATCCATCGGGCATATGATGGCTTCCTGAGCTTATAACACATATATCTACTGTCATTCCGAAGGCTCGGCATCCGCATATCCCGACCGGAACCCACATTCTCTAAGGTAATTCGTATTACGCGAAACTGCGGAAGGCATTTGGGTTCCACTATAAAATCAATTTCTGTTTATGCACGACGATCCATTGGGCATGGATGGCTTCCTGAGCTCATAATCCATATGTCTATCATTTAGAATGCTCCGCATCAGCCCATCTCGACCGGAACCGAAAATCTGTAGGGTGATTCTTATTACGCGAAACTGCGGAAGCCATTGCGAGGTTCACTGTAAAATCGAAATCTCGGGATGCACCGCGATCCATCGGGCATGTGATGGCGTCCTGAGCTCATAACACACATATCTATCATTCCGTATGCTCAACATCAGCTCATCTCGACCGGAACCGAAAATCCGTAGGATAATTCATATTGCGCGAAACTGCGGGAGCCATTGTGAGGTTCACTATAAAATCGAAATCTCGGGATGCACCGCGATGCATCAAGCGTGCGATGGCTTCCTGAGCTCATAACCCACATATCTATCATTCCGTATGCTCAGCATCCTATGCTTTGGAGTCCTTCGGATTCATATCCGAAGGACTATGCTTTGGCGACAAGTGAGAAATTAATTTCAGTTTCAAGTCCAAAATTATCGGAATGCTGCGTTCGATATGTCAAAATGTTCCCATATATCATCTCATATAGTGCGCGCATTTGCAGCCCCATCGACCGAGCATGTCGACTCGTTACGAACAAATAAATTACGCTATGCTTTGGCGACAAGTGAGAAATTAATTTCAGTGTCAAGTCCAGAATGATCGGAATGCTGCGTTCGATATGTCAAAATGATCTAATATATCACCTCATATAGTGCGCGCATTTGCAGCCCCGTCGACTGAACATGTCGACTTTTACGAACAAACTAATAACCCTATGCTTTGGCGACAAGTGAGAAATTAATTTCAGTTTCAAGTCCAAAATTATCGGAATGCTGCGTTCGATATGTCAAAATGTTCCCATATATCATCTCATATAGTGCGCGCATTTGCAGCCCCATCGACCGAGCATGTCGACTCGTTACGAACAAATAAATTACGCTATGCTTTGGCGACAAGTGAGAAATTAATTTCAGTGTCAAGTCCAGAATGATCGGAATGCTGCGTTCGATATGTCAAAATGATCTAATATATCACCTCATATAGTGCGCGCATTTGCAGCCCCATCGACCGAGCATGTCGACTTTTACGAACAAATAAATAACCCTATGCTTTGGCGACAAGTGAGAAATTAATTTCAGTTTCAAGTCCAAAATGATCGGAATGCTGCGTTCGATATGTCAAAATGTTCTAATATATCACCTCATATAGTGCGCGCATTTGCAGCCCCATCGACTGAACATGTCGACTCGTTACGAACAAACTAATAACCCTATGATTTGGCGACAAGTGAAAAATTAATTTCAGTTTCAAGTCCAAAATGATCGGAATGCCGCGTTCGATATGTCAAAATATTCCCATATATCATCTCATATAGTGCGCGCATTTGCAGCCCCGTCGACTGAACATGTCGACTTTTACGAACAAACTAATAACCCTATGATTTGGCGACAAGTGAGAAATTAATTTCAATATTGATATATAAAACATAAAGCTAGCTATGATATATATATGTGCCTAGACACAATTCGATGTCGAGGAAAACGATAGTCCGATCCATTTTCCATGATTCGCACGCGTTCGGATGCTATTTCGGCTGAAATCCTATGGGGTGTCGCCGCGAGAAGTGCATGACTCATCTACACATTACTTTCACTATGCCCATTGGTATCTTCCCTAGCGGGGTATGATTCCGCTTGTATTCCTAACCATTATTTATGTACGTGTTTTCTTTTCACAACGCGGGCTTTGATTCCGCTTCTTTGTATTATTTTAAGTAGTACAGATATTGCTCAGGATGGCATATGCACACAAGGGTTTGGTGCGAACAAGGAAATACCTGCGCATAACTGAAGAACCCTCTGCCTGGTGGCTGGAAGGGCCCTCCCGGGTCCTCCCAGCCACCACCGACAACGTGATACCTCCTGCGGACACAATAACACATTAACGGTGTGAAGCTAAAATTGAGAGGCTAAAGCAAATTCTCCTTACTAGAAACACACCAGCCCTGTCATTAAGCCCGTGATAAACATCTATGAGAGTATGCGAACTCTACTGTCTTCCAGCAGTACGAAGGCGCGTCTTCATCTCCTCGAGAGTGCTCCTCTTCGCGAACGAAGGGCGCGTCGATCTGCAGGATCCGAAGTGCTCCGACGAAGCCTTTGGACTTACGGACTTATGGACGTGCCGTGACACGCGAGTGTAAACAGCAGTATCGAAGGCGCGTCTTCATTTCCTCGAGAGTGCTCCACCTCGCGAACGAAGGGCGCGTCGATCTGCAGGATCCGAAGTGCTCCGACGAAGCTTTTTTACACCACCATTCTAAACTTCATGCGAGTGAGGATGCCTAGATTTCCCAGGTGCAGACAGGTGCAAGACCAAGACTATACACAAGACTCGCAGACTCGCACACAACATATTGCCACGTTATCAAAGGTACGAAAAACCCGGCCCCTTCTCATAGATAAAAAGGCGGACCGATCGCAAAACATCGGAGCATGCCTGCACTATACGAGACTGCAGGCGTGCCATATTATCCCTCTCTAATAGCATATTGCCACATTATCAAAGGTCCGGGAAAACCCGGCCCCTTGTCATAGATAAAAGGGCGGACCGATCACAAAACATCGGAGCATGCCTGTTCTGAAAGAAGTGCTCCGACAGCAGCACCCTAAAAAGTGTTGAAAATATGGCTAATATGGCTAATGTGGAAACTATGGCTACACTAGGAGGCTTGCACACTGCAGATAAAGGGTGGAGAAAACGCACCTTGAGCGTGTGGCATCTCAGATTCAAACTGAGACCTCCAGACCTTTCGATCTGGCGCTCTATGAGCTATGAGCTCTTGAGCTAATGCCACTCGTCACATACACGGTTAGGGGCGTAACCCGACAGAGTTTACGCTTAAATTAAACCAAGGGAGAACAATTGTATTGACGTGTGCGTGTGCCGTGCTAGTTTATACTGCTTTTTTCAATCCGGGCGCTTTTAGGGCCTAAAAGCGCCTACCGCCAGTGGGTAGTACTTCGCCTAGGCTACTTTCAATACGTTCGCAAGTGCCCATCAACCTATGAATTTTCAGCTTCCAAACAAAATACAAGCTCTGAAAAACATATAGTAAATGCCGAACCTACGTATGCCCCTTAGACAAATCACGGGTGCCGAAAGTCGATAGTCTTTGCCGAACCTATGCCCCTTTGACAAAATTGAAAGTCCTACCATCTCTTGCCCAGCAACCTTAAAGTTTCTTGACCTCGCAAGATCATTTCCTATTGTCTCTCACCATGCGCGCAAAAAGACAAGGCAGACTACCGTTGGGCGAGTTGAAAACGCCTTTTCACTGCAGAGTTCACTCATGGCGATCCTAGGCGCAGACTCTCCAAATGTAGCAATTTATTTTTCTATCACCGAGTTTCATTTGTTTTCCGAGCCGTCCCTCAACACACCGTACGTAAGTCTGCACTGTGTATGCTGGGTAACTCTGACCGAGACTTTGACTACGCCGTGGGCAAACGTACGGTATCGGGTATGTTCAAAACACATATGTGACAGTGCATGGGAATTTAAATGTTTCTGCATGTAGTATGTACATAACCCCTCTCTCGTAAACATGCCGCATGAAACCTCCACGCGTCCAACTTTCATCGATTTCATCTTCGATCGAATTCCGCATCAAGGACGACACACATTCGTCTCTCGTCAGTCCTCCGTCAGTGTCATGTCACACCATTCACCAAAGGACTACTGGTCCGTGTCGTAACCCCGCATCGTGTGACCCCTGTATTTATGTGGCTAAAATACGCTTGCGAGAGTTCGTCAGCAGAGGACGCAATTCATCAAGTCTTCATGATTTATATGATTTGTGTATAAATTGCTCAGATTTCATGTTTTGTAAATTTCCCGTGTCTCGTGCGTGCGCCGTATCCTGATGTGGATATCCACAATCAATCTGCGAATATTTAGTACAGTGACTCAAGCAAGGATCATGTGCCGTCCAACGTGCAGCATCAAATTCCGCTTTATACACGATCTCCACCGATTGGATATCATTCCCGTAATTCATAATAATACCGTAAACGTGACACCTCCTGCCAGTCAGCGTACTCGTGTGTCTTCCATAATTAGTTTGAATACATCACGGGTAACGTTAACGTGGTGCATGATACGAAAAATGCCGCCTGCATTGATTATACGACTGATCGCGAATCTTGTCATCTGATTCAGAAAATACACTCTGTACCATTTATATTATATTTACACACCCTTTTGGTCTGCGTCCAATATGCTAAAGTGGACCGATCTATGTAATTATATCAAGTATTTTCGCATTAAAACCCCCCGGATGCAGGTATTCCAGGCGGCAGTGGACGGTGGAGCGGCGGCATTTGCGGCGGCGGTTGAGCAGCACGGTGCGCCCGCTGTGGTGAGTGCTGGCGCGGCGTCCGGCGGTGTGGACATCTCCGCCTACGGCTTCACCACCGTTGCATCGGGGGCTTCAGGGGAGGACGAGATGGACGTCCATGAGGAGCTGCGAGATCTTCGCCACCAAATCGGTGAGGCAATCTCCATGGGGCAGGTATCTGTCCCGCCCGGGCAGGAACTCTCTTTTGCGGGTGTTTCTAGCTTTCTACGGAGCCGCGGCGTCCGATTGTGCCTTCGACTGGTGGTGGCCAACCTTTCTTCGTGGGACATCTGCACACTTCGACAGAGGAGTTCCCTGGCGGGGTAGAGTTGATTCCTGTGCGGTATTACGTGCCGACGATGCCGATTGACCCGCCGGTGTCAGCGGTGGCGTGCTCTTTCCCGCCGGAGGCGGCATCATTCGTGGAGCCCGGGGAGAGATCTCAGGCTCCGATCGACGACTTATTTTCGGACACGGATGAGGAGGGTTTGTCTCCTCCAATCGACGGGGGGGCACGTGCGGTGACACCTTGCGGTGTTTCAGCGGTGCGCCCTCAACAGGTGGTGAGCTGCGGTGTGCCGCCCTTTGGCATGCGCCCATCTTTACTTATGCTGGCTTGTTTCATTGGACTTCTGTCTTTCGGCATTGCCGGGGCTGCGGCGGGGTTCGGCGACATGAGTACCAGCACAGACGGCATCTCCGTCACCGAAGACCCGGTGATGTGTAAGGGGGCACTCTGCATTTACTCGGTCGGGGGTGGACAAATTCTCCCCCGAAGCACGACACCAGGTGCCGCTGCTGTTTGTTGCAGCTGGTGACAGTGGCATGGCGGCTGCTGCACCTGGCGGAGACTTGGCATCGGAGCATGGTGGTGTCACCACCTGGGATGTTCCTTGACTTTCTGGATGCACACCGGTCAGGTGGTGGTGACCTGGTGTGTGGATTTACTTTGGCTTCAAGCAGTTTCTTCAATCTATGACTGCTACAAGGTCTTCAATTTGTTTAATCTGAGTTCACTGTTTTACACAAGCATCTTTATCTGTTATTGGCAGTTCACACAACCTGTTTGGCTGTGACTGTTTGTTTTAGCCTCGGCTGTTAGATCAGAATTGCACAGTAGGAGGTGTGGGCCAAGAGCCTTTAACTACCCCTGCTGACCTGACATTGTTACTGCTAGCTCTGACTGACAGTCACCACTCTCATGTACGGAGATGGTGTGCTGAGATCCGGGTATCTAGGACCCCATGCAGCCCTGCCAGGCAGGCCCCCTACATTCTGGGAAAATCAGAAGACGCGTCTTCTGAACGTCTTCTGGACGTCTTCTGAGACGTCTTCTGGACGTCTTCTGGGGTCCAGAAGACATCCAGAAGACATCCGGAAGACGTCTTCGGCGCGTCTTATAATGTCTGCCATCTTCTGGGTTCCAGAAGACGTCCGGAAGACCTTCGGGGAAGACATCCAGAAGTTATCTTCTGGACGTCTTCTGCATGTCTTCTGTATATCTTCCGAATCCCAGAAGACGTCTTCTTGATATCTTTTGGGCGTCTTCTGTACATCTTCCCCGAAGATCTTCCGGACGTCTTCTGAAACTCAGAAGATGGTAGACATTAGAAGACGCGTAGAAGACGTCTTCTGGATGTCTTCTAGATATCTTCTGGAACGCAGAAGTTATCAAGAAGACATCTTCCGGAATTCAGAAGATATACAGAAGTCATGCAGAAGACGTCCAGAAGATATCGTCTGAATGCCTTCTGCATGTCTAATAAATTTCAGCATTCGTATACGCATTCGCGCGGAATATTTTTAGGCTGAAATAAGTTTGCAAGAAGGATGAGTGCAAACAAGATGTATGGCATTATACACTTCTCGCCATCCTTGACAAACATATTCTCAATGCAAGTTTGATACACGACAAGAGATGATTTGTTTGTGTGGAAGGCTAAGATGCTTTGGAGACTAAAATTGCTTTAACAATATTACTTTTCAATCAAGATCTAATCATAAGGAGGGCCACGCATATTATTATCCTAACTAGCTAAGTGTCTAGAACTACTTCACATTCATGTTCTAAACAACTAGTCTAATTACCTAGAAACGATGTTCAACTAACATGCACACATGGCATAGGTCTTGGACCACGCAAAAACCTGGGTTTTCCACTCGCTCGTTTTTAACCGATCTGAAAAACAACGCACACCAAAATACCAACACTTAGTAGAGTGAAAACACACAATGAATACAAGCACAAATTCCTAGGAAGGGTAAGGTAAGTACCTTTACTCTTCTAATTGTGGGCGATGGGCTGAAAATGCGCTTTTCCCACTTGCTGATTTTCAGCCGATCTGAAAAAACAAAGCGCAACTCAAAACCAAAGGTTAGTAAAGCGGAAATACACAACGCATAAAGGCAGTATTTTCTAGGTGTGACACTAGCGGATGATAGAGCAAATACCTTTACTTGTGGTGTTGAGGTTGGGCTGAAAATTTACCTTTTGGCCTAGGTCATTTTCAGCCGATCTGAAAAACAAAGCGCAACGCCGATCATGCCGATGTGCGGTGCGGTGCTCGTGCTCACTCCCCTGCGCTGGGCCTGACGATGCGATGCGATGCGATGCGATGCGATGCGATGCGATGCTAATGCTAGCTGACGATGACGCCTACCCGTACTGTACTGAGTACTAGTACATATATAGGAAGTGACACACGGTGTGTCACATCCATCACATCACCCTGTACTGTTACGAAGGAAAGTTAGGGTGGAGCAGGGTTTGTTCGGAACACACACCATCTCATGCGGTGGAAACCGTTTCTAGCGGGGGCCTGTGCTCTTGACCAGGGCGGTCCCAATTTCTAGCTAGCACTGTACACAGAAGGCATCTTGGCCTGTAAACTGTTCTAACAGGGCGACGAACTCACAGCAGAGGAACTCAGCCACTTCGAGAGTGGTTCACAGGAGGGAGTTCACTGTTGGCATCGTGGTTGTCAATCTTGTCAGCCAGTCTGGTAACCACGGCGGTGTCAGAGTCGATCACACCAGAGTCCAGATTGAAGTTGTCGGTGTTGTCAGTGGTCTCAGAATGTCTATTGGGCGCACCTTACGGTGGGTTTACCCACCGTAAGAGACATTCGAAAACCGCATGTTAGAGCTAGCATATTGTGCCAACTTGGGGAAACCCATGCTTTTCGACACACCTTGGGGGTTATATTAGTGCGTGGATTTGAAAAAAGCACTTTACATACTGTATAGATGCGTATAATATGCGTGCTAATACCAAGGGGTCAAGCGAAAAAACACCTCAAATCCTTACGGTGGGTTACCCAATTATTGCATCTTTGGGTAGATTTTGAACATGCCCATCACATTCGGAATGTACCTATCACAATATTTTCATGAACTATGGCCCAGAACAAATGTTTCTTATACTTCTTGGCGCCATTCGATATATCGAATATATCACTCTACACAAGTAACTTAAGAAAAAAAACAAAAAAAACATTTGCAATTTCAATGTGTTTCCATACTTAAGGGCAAAAATGACGATATTTTGTCTATACGGGGATATATATGCATGTTTCTCGCGAAGTATTGACTCAAGGTGGTAAAAATAGATCAAACTTCACGAAATACACCCATGCGCACATCGGCATCGTGGATGAAACGTAGAAATCGGGCCACGTTTGTGTGCATTTGGGATCACGGCACCGAACGTGCCATCGGAGGTATATTGGGATGGATACCGCGGATATATCCGATCACAGGTACATGTCATTCGGCTTTGTCCAGCTAAACATGAATGTCTAGTTGTGAAATCACATATGATCGACCATATTTGAGACCATTCGATGTGCATTATGGTGTTAACAAACTACGCTATGGTTAACCCACCGTAAGGCGTTCTTACGGTGGGTTACCCCACCTTGAGCCCAATAGACAAGAACGAAGCCTCGGCCTCGTCGTCAGTTGTCGGTGGAGAGTAATCCGGTGACGGAGGAGCGCCGTCCAATGGTGGAGGCGGTGGCCACATCGGGATGCGTCCCCAGAAGCCTTGCTAGCTGTGCCCGGTGTTTGCCCTGTTGCCTTCGAGGAATTGCAGTAGATGATATAGTTCCAAAGCTGTCAGCGGTGCACGTCAGGCAAAGAAGATGTCCCCGCAGAAACTGAATTAGCACCACCAACCGGTGTATCATCTACACCAGGAAGCTGGGAGGCTGTCGCGGTGTGCATTAAGCACATGCTCCCACAGACGAAGATTGCCGGCAGCGCTGCTGCCGTGAGGAAGGTCCCAATCGATGGTCTCCGGACACCACCAACCCGCGGAGCGGGTGGCGGCATGTCCCCACGCACGTCCTCGTCGTCAGACTCCGAGTCAGCCACGCTAGCCGAATCATGCGTGGAACAAATGTACGGAGGCATGGGGGGGTGAAGGAATTAGCGGAGACCTTCTGTTCGGGCTCGCAGAAGCCCAATTGAACAGATATGTTGTCCATGAAGGACTGCTCGAAGGGGGGGCTCGTTGTCAATGAACTGCTTCGGGTAAATCTCTGAGTCCACGTCGGTCTCGATCGCCACTTGCGGCTCAGGCTCCACGCCGGTGTTCTCGTCGATCACGGTGGGCGTGGCCGAGCCGAAGTGAACCATGGGGAAATGCTGTGGCGCCGAGTCAGCACAATCAGCTACCTGCTGCTTCAGCTCACGGAGAGCTGCCGCGCCTCATGCACGCGCGTAGCAAGCAGGGAGGGCTGGGAGGGCGATACGCCCGCGTACTGTGCCCGAAGACCGATGTTGATGATGCCGTCCGCGAACGTGAAGGGCTCCTCGTCGTGACGGACAACGGGTCGCTCATGCCGACCACAAAGCTGTGCAAAAGCGGCGTCGTCCTGAGCGTCGAAGGCGGTCTTGAACGCGGACACAATCTCGTCGCTCTCGTCCGCGGCGACCAAGTCGCACTCCTCGCACGCCATGTCGTCGGTGGGGCAATTAGCGGTGTCGTGGTAGTGTCCAGGTGGACAACGTGCGCACTCCGGTACGAAGGCGGAGGAGGCCACGTGGAACGAGATGTTGTGGGCGGAGTTCCTCTTGTAGTGTTGCTGCCACCAAATCCCGCCTTATTCGGCGAGAGGTTTCGCGGCGAAGCGGTCCTTCATTTGTCGTCCATAAGGCTGCGAAATTACCGGTAATTCGAAAATGGGGTGTGGTAATACCGGGTAATTTACCGGTAATACTTTCAGTGGTATTACCAACATATTACCACCTGCAAGAAATGGCCCAACTTTCGCCTCGGGGCTCCGAATTCATTTTTTAAAGTTCGTGTGGGTTTGTATCGGCCATTAGAATTGTGTCGGTACATAATATTGTTATTGCGATGATGAAGGTGCACACACCATACTATTATTTTTTCCCAGAAGTATACAGACAGTATCCCAAATCCAGGGTCTTCATGGTGCGGTGTACGGATCGGGTCCCCGCGAGGTAGCGTGATCGGAAACCAATTTCGACTATGCCCATTCCGACGATACGTTTGCAATTTGTTCGTTTGTACTTTCAACTTTGAAACGTCGGCTATAGCGATGTTCGATCGCCGACAGACCAATGGAAACTGGTGGTTTCCCAGGTAATCGCAGGTAATTGGTAAATTGCCAGTGCGGTAATTGGTAATTTACCGGTAAAATCGCTTAGATATGGAGGGTAAATCAAAAGCGGGGGTCGGTAATGCCAGGTAATTTACCGGTAATTACCGCACCGGTAATTTACCAAAAAAATACCCCGCGCAGCCTTAGTCGTCCATAGCGTCCAACTCGATTGTTGCGCCCATGGACGGAACTTGCCGTCGTCCCTCCTGTTGCGCTCATCCCGCCAACGCGAGGGCGGAAAGCTAGGAGACCCCACGCTTACCGTCAGCCTGCTGGGGGTGACGGTGAGAGTCAGCGAATCCAAAAAGCGGCTCGTCGTTCTTCGTGAAAGAGTCCTTGAGGGCCACGAGAGTCTAGGTGGCGGACTCCAATTGCTTCTAAGGGTGTACCGCGGTGCCTCCCAAGCATACATTAACTTATCACCAAAGATCATATACTGCCGATATCGCTCAGCGTATCCAAGAAAACGAACAGCCCCTAAGTAATGGCTCCCTTGAAACATGCAGTAATGGCAACCCAGGTTGGCTCCATGACCGAGCCAAGACTTGACTTTTACAGCCGCTGGAGTGTCCGCAGAATACAGTAAGTTGTTAAAAAATGCCTATGGGTAAACTTGTTTTGAAAACAGTCGACTATCTCAATACCCGTAACACTCAATCTGTTAAATTCTTCAACGATAATATCTTGATAAAAAGAAAATATGGGACCCGGATCTGGCGAATCGGGTCTTGCTGGAGGCTCGCTTGGCCCAGGGAATATCATAAGAAGTTTGGAGAACCGTGAGCAAGAGCGGGGAAAGGGCCGGAGATTATGGGATCTGAGCCAGAGGGTACCCAAAGTGTAAGCCTCCAAGGTGTTAAACGGCTTGATCCAGTCCACAGTCAACTCGTAGCAGCCATTGCACAGGTCGAAAAGCTTCCCTCCAGTTTCCAGATTAGCCTGTCGATAATGTCCAGCAGCCCACATATCATAGACCTCATTAGACAGGTCAGTACGAAGTGCTTGTACAAATTCAGGATCAGAAAACAATTCGCGAACTACTCTTTCCACAGTGAAATAAAGATATTGAGCACCATTGGCGAGATCATGCCAAAACTTTTCATAGGACTCTATTCCTAAGATAGGCATAGCCTGCTTGTAATTTGCTGGATGCAGATTTCGTTTCCGAGTCAGGTTGTCTGTCAGTTCACGATTCCCAGAAATTATAAAAGAATCCATCACCCTTCTAGGAACTCCACCGCTCAATTTATGATCAACCAAACGGGCATATTCTGACCCAACTGAAATATCAGCACCAGCATACTGCGCTTACACTATTGATTTTAAACATAATTAATTAATTGGGGAAATTTATAGTATCCGTTTACAATTTTCAGAAATTAAATAACTCGCGCGAGCGACAAGTGTCCAACAAATTAATAGTGAATAAATAAATATGTCTGAGCCTATCGACCCTGTCAATAGGAACAAGAAATAGTTTCAAAACTAAATAAAGATCTCCATCGCACGACATACAACAATCGATAGTGACGAAATTAATTAATGATATCATCCCACGGCATACCAATTTCACGACTTGGTGTGATTTCTTCACTGACGAGTTTGTTTATTGCTGGGAACTAGAAGAGGGGGATGACGTGGGCTCTATTCCGATCGAGTTCCACGCTACCATTAGCACCAACCTCAGGGCAATCGTGAAAGCAAAGAACTGTGCTAAAAAGAAGGGGGCAGATGCCACTTGCGCCCCTGCCATAGACACCGCAGAAGCCAGTACCTCTGGTTCTCGTGCTTCGTAGGTTCTACAATATCATACAGTAAGCGCTTATGATAAAGAGCTCGCCGCAATATCCACAGCTTCGTTCGTTGCTAAAGTGAACTGTGTTACGACTTACTGTGCCCTTAATAATAAGTGTTCAGTACTGTAAGACAAAGATCGATATTTCGATATTGTGCAGTAAGCTTGTTCATAATACATATCTCCATATCACCATACAATAGTGTATCTCGATGAAAGCAAAGAGCTGTGCTAAAAAGAAGGGGGCAGATGACACTTGCGCCCCTGCCATAGACACCGCAGAAGCCAGTACCTCTGGTTCTCGTGCTTCGTAGGTTCTACAATATCATACAGTAAGCGCTTATGATAAAGAGCTCACTGCAATATCCACAGCTTCGTTCGTTGCTAACGTGAACTGTGTTACGACTTACTGTGCCCTTAATAATAAGTGTTCAGTACTGTAAGACAAAGATCGATATTTCGATATTGTACAGTAAGCTTGTTCATAATACATATCTCCATATCACCATACAATACTGTATCTGAAAGACTGCATTATCAATGTTAATTATTAATTTATGGGTCGATCTTGCTGGTGCAACAAAGTAATAGCTAAAATATTAATTAAGTCTGGGTCGATCTCGTATACCAATAGGAACAAGAAATAGTTTTAAAAGTAATTAATTTCGTAGATCTCGCAATGTCCAACAATACATAGGAAAAATATTAAATTAATTCGAACCAGCATAAAACCCCTATTGAAAAAAAATTCTTATTGATGAGGCCTTGGGGGGTTAAAATCAATAGTGTAAGCGCAGTACAACTGAAATGTCGCCCTCTGTACAGCAGGCAGTACAGAGGCGGAGGCGCAATATGGATGCGCGTAACCAGCAGGAAATTCGTAGCTGTTACCCCCTGCTTCCGTGGACCCATCTCTACCATACAAACTGGCCTCGCCGTCAAACATGTCAGCAGCAGCGTCGACTAAGGCGCGGCAATTACCGGTAATTTGAAAAGGGGGTCTGGTATTACCGGTAATTTTACCGGTAATAGTAACGAAGGTAATACCAAAGTAATACCGCTTGCAGCTGGATAGGCAACTTTCGCATACGGCATGGTATGATGGTGTTATCCGTTTCTACAGGACCCCCCACACCTATATGCATCGTGTGACATTGTGGCTCGGGTTATGTGAAGCTATATGGGTCATCCGAGTTGCTTGCAATAATCGCGGAGTGCAGACAGAACATAAAATATTGAAAGCGCGCATACTTCGTTTCATTTGACAAGTTCTAAGAGACTGCGTATCGATTTGGTCACCGCTCGCATGATTTATGCGCTTCGAATGCATAAGAGGATGCCATGTGATTTATTGCTAGCTAGGTAGTCATCACCATCACGCTATGTAGTAATCACGAAGTGCAGAACGGAATCTGAAATTCCGAAAACCCAAATCAAATAGCACATTTGATTTCCTTAATTGACAGATACAAATATGTCACCAATTCAAATATTGCCCACAAATATGGCTACTGCAAGTACATAAGTCAAAGCCATATGACTTATTACTAGCTAGCTATCCATCAATCCACCACATATCAACATATGATGTTATACAGTTACTGCACATGATAGACCTGAAGATATTGAAATCATATTCAACATTAAAAACATCCTCGCTAAGGTGCCTTCCGTAAATACACCCAGCTTCCAACATTCTGCACCTCAAGGCTATCTGCATCAGCATAATCGTCCAGAGTTAACTTGGAACCACGAACACCTTCAAGCCATAAGATATCGTGGTTGTGGCGAACGCGCGAAGAGGCAAACTTCACAACCTTGCCAACTTCCCAACCATCTCCTGCCCAAAGCATACAAATGTACAAGTCTTTGAGGGTGGTTGTGCCAGCAAAGAAAGCAGGCGGCTTCTCCATGGCGACAAAACCCGTAGGGCACTCAAAAGCGAGCCTATGATCGACTGCAGCAGGCGGTTCCTCATTCTCCAAATCCTCATCCTCGCCTTCAGACTCAGGAGTCTCACCAGCGGACAACTCATCATCTGAGTCACCGGCATCCTCAAAATTCTCCATAAGCTCTTCCGCGTCTTCAGGTGTGAGCACAGTAGACACAAACTCCTTGAAAGATACTTTGGACTTGTGTTGAAGAATCAAGTTAGTGTAACAGTAAAGCGCTTTTGTTTGATTGCTCTGGCCAAATGGGCGCGACTTTGAATGCACTGCATCTGCATTCTTGTTGATTCGCTCGATATTGCAACCGTGAATTGTGATTTGACCTGTATTCACTGCCATCTCTTTCAAGGCTTCGCCGTCAGCACTGACAACACCCAAAGCGTTCCAGAACGTGAGAGGTACAGCGATCAGGTGGAGGTGCTTAAGGCACGCGAGAAAGAATAAAAACTTATTTCCTTTTTCCTCGTCTGAAAGCAACGGGACAATTTTCTCAGGAATCTGACACTTGACCATACCAACGACGGCTTCAAGTGCAAGTGTATAACAACCTCCCTTAGCTCTGAAGACTTTGTATTCTTGGAGCACGCGGTGGTACTTTGAGTCCGCTTTCCCCCCACAGTAGTTCTTGACTGCTCTCATAATGTTCTCTTCCTTGAAAGTGCGCAGCATCCGCGCTAAGTCGGCCTCTGAGAATACGGCTATTACCACTGCCTGAACATATACGTCTAAACAAAACGCCAAACAGTGCACGTCATGCCTCAAGCCAACTTTCCGAGGCGCTCCTAGCCACCTTTCCTTCACGGCAGCACGCGTTGTATCCACAGTGTCGGTTGAAAGTTTAAGCGTCACTGAAAGGGGAAGGTTGCCCAACAGCTCATAATACAAAACATAAAGGGGCAGTAAGTGTGATGGTGGGACCTTTTCCCCCTCAAGGTAGTGAAGCATATCCGACAAAGGTTGCAGAATAGCTGTTGCGGCTTCGCCCTGTTTCTTTAAGTGTGTGTTGCCCACAAGCGCTTCAAAACGGTCAAAGTCTGCAAGATGCGTAGGGGTGCGCGCGATGACCTTTTGCTTCACGACTGAGTACTCTGGCCACTCAGGAATATCTCGAAGCACAGTCCAGTTGTAAAGAACTGTCGCTATCATGATATATGCGTACGAAAAACGAGTGAGTGGAAACAACTTCAGTTTGCGGGCGCGAGAGCCAAACACTTCTCTTTGTTTATCACACAAAGTCTCCCATAGCATCGCATATCGCTTTAAGAAAACAGTGATAAAATAAAATTGTGATATGATATCTGCTAGCTCAGGAATCTTGCAAAGGTCCTCAATGACAAGGTCCAAAATATGGACGCAGCAGCCGATGATGTACAAGAAAGGGAACCAGAGAGCCAATAAACGGAACATGACCTGTGCCACACAGATAGTAAAAAAGCGGTGGAGCAACGAAAGTCTAAACACATATGTGCAAAAGGTGAAAAGATCCGGCGAGCCTACTCGTACTTTCCTATGCAGCACTCGTTGTGCATCTTCAATGCGTGCTCTTGCTTTGCCGCGCACTCAACATGTGCAAAATGTGAAAAGATCCGGCGGCTTTGAACAGTGGTGGAGCAACGCAAGTCTAAACATTGTTTACATATGTGCAAAAGGTGAAAAGGTCCGGCGAGCCTAGTCGTACTCTCCTATGCAGCACTCGTTGTGCATCTTCAATGTGTGCTCTTGCTTTGCAGCGCACGCAGCATATGCAAAATGTGAAAAGATCCGGCCTCTGTGAACAAGGGTGGAGCAACGCAAGCGAGTCTAAACACATATGTGCAAAAGTTGAAAAGATCCGGCGAGCCTATTCGTACCCTCCTATGCAACACTCGTTGTGTATCTTCAATGTGTGCTCTTGCTTTGCAACGCACTCAGCATGTGCAAAATGTGAAAAGATCCGGCCTCTTTAAACAGTGAGAGACACTACCTGCATACTTCCAGTGTTATCAGCGCACACAGCTTGGTACTTGTCGCTTTCATCCTTAATTTCCTCGTACACGAAATTCGCCTGAACTCGTCCACTGTGCTCGCGTTTACCGAAATATTTGGTGCTTACATATGCAGAAATCCCCAGCTTGCTCACACCTATGTTGCACGTCGCACGACCGACGGTGTTCGTCTTCCCATCGAGTGCTAGGGTTCTCTTACCAGGAGTGTTGTCCAAGGCAGCGTTGGTGGACACTACAGTTTCCTCATAAACGTCATCCAAGATAGACCTGAACGCAAACAAACGCGCAAACAATAGAGCGTGCGTGAGCACCGTGTAAGAGGCAAGGAAGGCTGGAATACCTGCAGAATACATGCAGCAAGCATTTGCGCTTCAGCGAAGATAGTTAATGTGATCTAACTTTTCCGTAAGTACATACCTGCGGAGAGTGGAGCTCGATGGAAGATGCTTGGCATACGCTGGGCACAGTGCTGTTATGAAGGCGACGAAGAAAACATTTTCCACGACACAAAACGGAATTTTGCACGCGAAAAAGAAGCAACCCAGCAAGAAGTTCAGCGCGATAACTTGCATCTCAGAGCAGACTTGAAAACCAAAATCTTTGAGTGCGGTTTGGCGTTCTCGACGCTTGCTTGCAGAGGGGTCCAACGTCTCAGCAACAGCTTCTTCAGCAGCGGCGAGGCCTCTCGCATCTGATTCTTCGCACTGCTTCCTTTTCTTCTCATAAGTTGCGCGCCACTCAGATACTGCTTTCGCTGACGAGTGCTCACTGATTTTAAACTTTGCCTCATCTGGAACGTTTGCATTCTTTATCACTTTCTCAATGAGCTTGCCAGAATTGATCTGGTGGAAGGCAACGTTCGTCTTGCATGTCGAGTCAAACTTGCAAACTAGCGAGGTGCGCACGTTTTTCTTGCATGTTTTCACTGGGTCGAGGGTCTCCAAGTACTCTGCGTTGTCGTGAAACAAAGACAGCACGTACAAGTGTTGTGCACCGAAGCCCCCCTGTCCACGGAACG
This sequence comes from Cymbomonas tetramitiformis, assembly GCA_001247695.2. NCBI lineage: Eukaryota > Viridiplantae > Chlorophyta > Pyramimonadophyceae > Pyramimonadales > Pyramimonadaceae > Cymbomonas > Cymbomonas tetramitiformis. The sequence continues at coordinate 19,345 of LGRX02000906.1, forward strand.
GCGTGTTAAGGGCGTCGAAAACTTGCTTGGGCACCTCGATTGTTTTGTTATTCGGTCCCTCCCATTCCACCATTTCAGCAACATCCCCGTCCGCCATCTTGACTGAGTGAGTCCTGAATAATCTGATGAGAGGCTGTATCATGCAAACAGTGCACTAATATTTTTAAGGACCCTAAAAAATCAAAAATAAATATTCGATCTGGCGGCTGAAAAGGTAAAAATCTAGTAATCTGACGGTAATCAAAAAAATTACCATGGTAATTACCAATTACCATGGTAATTTACCAGTAATTTCTTAAGTATGGCAGGTAATTCGATCTGAGGGGGTGGTATTACCAGTAATTTTACCGGTAATTACCATCCCAGTAATTTACCAAAAAAATTACTGCCGCGCCTTAGCGTCGACAACAGGACGCTGAGAAGATGCAGTGGGAGCTGGGAGGGGAATTAAGCGGACCGGTGTCATGACTTGCTGCTTCGAAATTTGCAGACGAAAAGGTCTGTTCTTCGAGGATGGGATTTGTGACTTCACTGGGAGAGCCTCTCGCAAACATGCGACTATACAGCTGGGTACCCCCAGTTTCTACGGGTGTGCTTAACCCATTGAAGGTCAGCAAAAATGTGAGTATGGCCAGCACCATTGGGAATGGGTTGCAGTAGCTTCGGCTGGCAAAAAAAACGCCGACTTTGAGGTGGAAGCTCCGAACAACTAAGAGGGCGGATCGTATGCCAAACTCAACAACTTTGACTGGCACTGCTGTCAAATGTGCGATCTTAGTGCGATCTTATCTTCACATCCACCATTTTACCTATCGTTCGATCTTAGGTGCCCAATCCGAGTACTGTAGCTCTCGCGAGGGTGGGCTACAATATCGAAGAATCGAACGCACGAAACACATATGGGGTACCGAATGGTGTGTCGCGCGTTGGATTGAATACGCACAGAATAATTGAATGCGCAAATGGCCAGGGACACGATCTGCACTCACCGACACGTGGTGTGTGGGGGTAGCGCCATTGGCGCTCAGGCGCGGGCGGGCGAGATCATACAAGTTGTTGAGGTGACCGTCATGAAACAACCTGTCTTATTTGTCTTTCATGATCGTATTTGAATATTTCGATGCAGTATGCATGCAAATTTCAACATGTGTTCTAATATGATACTGTGATTGTGACTGTGACTGTGTGACTCCATTGGATATCTGATCGAGGGGTTAGTATCATCCGAAATGCTTTCCCTGCATTTCCTGTAAGTGTTAGCTTACACCGGAGTGAGCCTTGTCTAGTCTCACACCCCGAACAACTGGTATCAGCCGTGGTCGTTTTTGCGACTTCCGGTGATACAGTGTTCCACAACACCGTATCACACCCGTAATAATTTAGACATATGGCCCGCCAGTGGGCGAAGAAATCGTGTTCCGAACAACATCGACACGTATTGTTCTCGTGAGAACACCACATATCTACACATATCGACTCGCATATCTGCATAATGACGACTTCAGAACTTGCCTCTTACCAGCGATCTTTTTTCTCGGGCGACCTTTCCGCAGAAATCTTTGCGCAACGGTAGAATTTTAGCTTGAAACAACTACTTTTCGCCGAGGCAAGTGTTCATAGCTCTGTGCCGACAGCGACCGTACGTTTGTGATTGGACGACAGCGACTGCACCGTATTTTGGTGCTTGTTCTTCTCGTACGGTGATCTTTCCGCGCAATTTGTCTTTCAACGGCGAATTCGTGTAAAAATTGTGTCAATCGACGTCTGCTTGTACGCTCTCGCTTGCTGCCGATCCCGTGCGCAAGCTTAGCATATCAAACAGCGACAGCAGCGCGGTGTTTCGGAAGAAATCTTCTATGTCGAACAACCTTTCCGCACAATTTCTTTTACCGACTACTTTTTCCGGTAATCGATCAATTCTTCGTCAGCAATTGTCTCCGAAACGCAACTGTTAGTACGACAGAAGACGTCTTCTGGAAACCAGAAGACATCATGTCTACGAAGACGTCTATAAGACGTTCAGAAGACGTCTTCTGATTTCCCCAGAATGTAGGGAGCTCAAGCCGTCGACGGGTATGCGTGTGCGTTCCGTCTCTCTTTGATTCCGTCGACCGACGGGTCTGCGTGTGCAGTCTGTCTCTCTTCCATCGACGGGTCTGCGTGTGCAATATGTCTCTTATTCCGTCGGCGGGTCTACATGTGCAATTCGTGACTCTCTCATTCCATCGGCGGGTCTGCTTGTGTAAACGAACCGCCGCTCATACCGCGTATGCGTGGTTATTATGTGACACGCAGGTCGAACCTTCCGGTGCGTATGGCCTATGGAGTGCAGGAGGTGTCGCCCTTATGGGTGGATGCCAGGGAACATATCAACCCCCTATGGCCGGTCTGTGGCCGTACGATGAGGGTTGTTGCCGAGGTTTGGCCGAGTGTGCTTTTGCTTGTTAGCCGAGACGAAGTATGTAAAATTTTGAAAATTGACCCGAAACTTTGCGGATTTTATGATATTGTCATACTTGGAATTAGAATTTTAGATTTTGGCCGGGATGGCCGAAACTTGGCCGATGGAAATCTTGAGTGTTGGCCGTACGACATAAAAGTTTGATATGTTCCCTGGTGGATGCCTTTTTGTCATCGAACGAGAGTTCAACTACCGTGAGCTTCTGGGTTCGGCGCATCCTTTCAGTGGTGTTTCTCACACCGGTGTGGAGATCAGTAAGGTCATCAAGGAGGACCTCTCGAGCTACGACATTGGGAAGTTCACGGCCACCGAGGATACCGTTGCTGACAGCCTGCACAAAGCTGTTTTAGATAACGGCTCGAACATGGTGTTGGGCTTATCAGAATTTGAATCGTTCTCGGTGCACAATCTAAACGTCCATCCCTAACAACCTTAACTCATCACCACTGTTTTCCCTGTCGCTATGCAACTAACCGTCGCTCGATCCGGCGGGTCTGATGCGTGTGCAATCCGTCTCTTTTTCCGTCGGCGGGTCTGCGGGTACGATCCGTCTCTCGTTCCGTTGGCGGGTCTGCGAGTGCAATCCGCCTCTCTTTCTGCGACCGACGGGTCTGCGAGTGTTGTTCAGGAATCATTTTTTACGCTTGGCCTTTTTCAGATGTGCCGGCAGCGTTTTTTCTCCTGTGCAGTTGAATCATGGCACGCACGAACACCGTCGTGACCGTACGGGCAGATTGTTTCTGTACCGATTCGCGGCTTGTCTGCATATATATGCATTTCTTCGTTTGCTAACTTTGACTGTTTCGTATTTTACTGAAACTCTTAAATATGGGATTCGCTCGGGTATCCCACACGAGGGCGAAAGCTGCACAAACTGTGCAGTGTGGTTTCGAATTCCGCCGTCCTCACTAACTTCGCGCTTGTAATTTTGCAGGGATTTTGGTCACTGTTTTCGCACTCCTGTTTCGACTTTGTACTGTTTCTCGTGGCGTGCGCAATTCAACATTCGCCTTGACCCGCGATGGCTGCCACATCATCGCCTTGGCAGTCATCAAATAATCTATGGAAAGTCCGGGTGTATGCGACGTCTTCGAGAAGCTTCGAGGTATGACAACACATTTCAACCATTCTGTGATCGGCCGTCACCTTCTGCACGACTGACAAGCTAAATATGACTTGACGTCCACCTCCCTTCCCCAAGACAATGCCACTCGGGGTGGGTGGAAAGGCGCCTTCCTCATGGCCGAGTGGTAATTTCAGAACCAGGTATTTTCTTTAACTCTGCCCGTGATGCCTGACATGCGGTGCGTGCCTCGCCTGTGAGTGTGTATTTAGGGTTTTGAGTACCGCCCCGTAATTTACTATGTGACTGATAATGAATATGAATCATTTGCAGGAAGCTGTGCAACTTTACGATGTCGAGTGCCCGAAGAAGGCTGCCACTGCTGTTAACAATCCCGACGGCAGCGAATACGGCGACCATCAGATGTATGGCTGTGATTGGGATGTGGTCCGGGAATCCACATATGTGCTGTGCCAACATGCGGCTGCGATTGACCTTTTGCAAGTCATTAAAACCGTAACGGTTTCTTCGATATTGCCTATTATCGGCGGGCTTATTTACAAAGTGGACCCCTGCAGATCCCTGAAGTATAACGGAGCCGCGGTGTCGTTAGTACTGAACACCGATGTGCAGGATGCTCGGAAACGGTACTCCGATGATCTGAAAAGAAGGTAACTTGCTTGTGTTTGCAAGTTTCGTGCAACTTGTTTGACAGCCGGTTAACTGAGTTTTATGTGAATAACAGGTACTATACAACGAGCTCATGAGAAACGTGCAAGCTGGAGAATTTCAGTGTGTCCATATTTCTTGACACACTGTATAAAGTTCTCTCCTTCAAGCATCTGGAGAAATTGGACAATGAATGAAAGGAAGCTTGACTCGTGAGCGTGTCATCGGATGGGCCAAGTCTGCCTACACCATAGACTGGAAGCCTTCTGCTGTCTCTGTTAGCAAACAGGTTGTGGTCTCCAAGGCATCCGAGCAGAAAAGTAGCCATAGTTTCCTTTTTAGAGGATTCGGATGATGATGATGACATTGTGGAGCTTGAAGTGTATGAGGCTACTGTTGAAGAGGTTGACTGTGAATTTACCATGTATTTAGCCATGCCTCCAGCCAAGATGAGCGAAGATCCTGTTAAGTGGTGGGTAGATAGGAAACATAAACTGCCGAACATGTTTAGAATGTCTAGGCAGTTCTTGGCCTCTCCTGCCAGCACTGGTGGGATTGAGCGTGCCTTTAGCGCGTGTGACCAGATGCACTCATATATAAGAAAGAGGGTGACTGAAGGCACTTTAGAACACTCTACGATGTCCTCACTTAACACAAAGTAAATGCAATATCTGGAAGACGGAACTTGCTTTAGCAACCCCTGTTGTGACCCAGCTCTAACCACTGTTGTGACATATACAATTATTCTTACCCCCTGCTATGGCTCATTTCAACCCCTGCGGTGACCCTGCTTTAACCTCTGTTATGACGCATTTCTACCCATGCCGTGACCCTTTCAACTCCTGCTGTGACCCTTGTCCAACTTAGCTGGATATCGATAACTGACATATCGATATATCAGTCTGTTTTAGGGCAAATCTCGTTATCAATATCGATTATCGACATATAATTTTTCTAAATATCAATCGATATTTTTTGGGAGTTAATCATATCAATCGATAGTGTTTTGCTGTGTTATTTATATCGACCGATATTAAAAAAATCAGTAGTTGTGATATCATATCAGTCGATAGTTTTTTAGCAGTTATATTCAAAGTTATCGATGGCAAAAAAAAATCCCGATACCGCCCCTTGGCACGATACGACAATAAAAAGACCTCGCGACAAAAATGAAGTGCTACCTGGCCACGCTCTCGTCGAAATGCTCACGTCAATCTCCTCGACTGCTGGATGTGACACAGTGGGTGTCACCTCCGTAATATGCACTGTGTACTCCTATAGTACAGGGCGACAGTCCGTAGGGTTTCCGCTTATGCCGAGAGTTAACTTATCAGGTTTACACAAGTAAAGTAAGCGAAAGCATTCTGAGTATGTACATATATATATATTCCGAACATCTAATAGATTATGGTGCGCTACGCACCTTCCATTGCTTATTTTGCGATGATTGGCTAAGCCACTCCGGTTGGTGGGGCGTGGGGGGGCCAATTCGATGTCGTGAAGTTTCGAATTTGAAGTTGGGGGCTCGCTTCAGGCGGATTGGATTACGGCCTCGCTGCAGCGTGCACCCACCTGGAATTTTGTACTGTCCGCGCTGGATTTCATTTGATGGAAACTTGATCACTTTTTGTCGTGGACTCCTTGGCCAACGCGTTGTCGACCTTTGCAATTTCACAGTCACGGCTTCCTTAATTATCCGCTCCGACGCTGCATTCTTCGCCCTCGACTTCGCGCGCTTTTGTATTCTCCGACATCGCCCCTCTACCCCGACGCTACCACCTATAGGATTTCCATCATGAGCATTTCTTCGCACGTGACGCCTCCCGTGGGGGCCCATAATCGCATTCGTCTAGACACAATTTTTTCACGAGACGTCGGCTCGAGATACAGGCCGACGCCAAATTCACCTGGGACTGCGCTGACCGCTCCGGATCGGACTAGCGCTACCGCAGTCCTGAATTCGTCTTGGGACATCGGCATCATCAAGCGTGTATCTCGCGACGCTTTGGGCTCCAAGGATGTTACGTTTCAATGCAACGAGAAAGACCGCAACGTGCTCTGGACGTCTACCGTGAAGTCGCTACAGACCGCGTTCGAGCAGAAGGAGGCCGCCAACACCGCTCTTTTTTATCTGGTTGACGCGACCAAAGAGGTGCACGCCATGTATATATATATTGTGAACTCATAGATCTAAAATCAACGGTGTAGCGGCCACGAAAACTGCGGTAGCATAATCGGGGCTCTAGATCGGTTTGAGTTTCGTTCGGTATCGATACAATCCGATATCCGAAAAGCGGTGTCGATAATCGGCACAATCGGTAAATAATCGATTATTTGGGCATTTATATGAAACGTTTGTTATAAATTGAATATGGAACACCGAAACTAGCACAATCGATACTTTGATATTGCAATCCGATAATCGGCGACAAATACGATACGATCGATCGTATCGGTTATCGGAAATATCGATATAGAGCCTTGAGCAAAGTTGGCCACAGGTACACCAGTCGCCGCCGGTGTCGTGGGGGTAGTAGCATGTCAAGTTGTTGCATCGTCAAACATTGTCGCCAGTGAGCGCCTGCGTGGCGCCATGTTCGTTGAAGATCTAGTTGCAACCATAATTAAGAGACTATGGGGGTGGAGTGGGGCTGTGGGGGGAATAAATGGACGTAAATCGAGCGGTGGGGGGCGGCCACAAGTCGCGGATGGGTCGTCGAGGAATGTCGGAAAGCATAAAGTGAAAACACGTCGACTGATGCATCAAGTGGGAATAAGCGGTTCGCATAGGACTTGTGGTGTGACCGGTCAACCAACGAAGTCCAACTGACCCAACGATCTTGCAACGAGTACGAGATCACCTAGGCCTTGCAACTTCCCATAATCCAATCTTCCAGAGACCCGCTAATAGGCCATACCGCCCGCACGCTCAACTCGTAGCGGATCCCCTCACTCCATCCCAAGCGTCGTTTAACCAATAGTACAGGGGATATATCAAGCAAGGCGGTGATATCCGAAAGTGTATAAAGGTAAGATAAGTTGCTTTGGATTTGGGGTTCAGGACCGATGACGGTCATACACTCTACTATAGGAACTGACACGGCTCGGATGACACAGCAGAGTGCTACTTCCAGCATACACCGCACTTTAGTAGAGCATGTAACAAATTTCACATTTCATATGTTCACATATCTTATAGTAGATATTTCATATGTTCACATATCTTATAGTAGATGCTATTTCTAGTTCGCTCGAGTAAAGGATACATTAGATTAGCATCCACCGATCAATCATAGACGGTCAACTAAGTTTATTTCTTCGCGGAAGTTGACCAACCAAACCTACACTTGGATTGCTACTTAGCTGCAGGCGCTTACTTTTGGTGGTTGGTGTTCACATATCAAAGGTTCACCCTGACTCTACCTACTTTTTTGATATCCAAAGCATAAACTCCACTTTCCTTTCTCAGGCAGAGGAAAACATCTGTACCAAGTCTCTTTTCCGTCCCTAATGCATCCCAACACAACAACAATTAAGGTGTTGGCACCGTCCCTTGACCAAGCAGGAACGTGCAAAGGAGGATGCTAAGAGTCGGGGATTAGCGCAGACGACAACATCCCTTTAAAGTGAAAGCGCTGCCAGTGTTCTAGTGTTTTTCTCACTTTTACTGCTAGCTGAGGATGTGTCGCATTGAATGCCACACCAAAAATATAAACACACCTAGTAAGCACATGAGAAAAACTTTTAAAGCTGAAAAGGGAAGAAGTTACAGGTGTGAGCACAAATTGGGAGAAGAGGGCCTCAATCAGATTTTGAGCTGTAAACTCTCGGACAGATAGGCGACTACCTGGCACATTGATTTTAATGTCTCCTCCAAGACGCACTTTTCCACCAATGATACCAGCCAGCGCAATAGCCACAGTGCCGACCGTTGCAGGATTCATTTTGAATTTTATTTTGGACACACCAACTCGGGGCTTCGGTTTCATTGCTGCACACAAAAACGATATTCGAAAGACGGACCTAAGACTATTCAAACGAAACCCTGAAACTTACAACGGGCAGCCGCATTGATTCCTCTGAGATTGAACTTTGCCTTCAAAACCGAGGGAGTGCATTCACCACCCAGACCCAGATACGCAATGCAAACGAAATTTGAAAGCAATTTCAAGGTGGAGGTGTTCGGATTATTGAAAAAGGTTGCGCACTTTTTAGATCATAGTCAGCGCGGAGGTTGACGTTGCATCCGCTGCCTTTGTATGGCCCCCCCAGGTAGATGGGAACCTGACGCGTATACGAAACCTGCAGGAGGAGGTCACACACAAGATTAACAGCGCGAGACTCCAACGGTAAAATGCATACAGTAACGCATCCACAAGTAACCATATCTACAGCGATGCCAATGCCCGAGTAAGAACCTATCCGAACCTTATCTAATCCAGTGCGGCCGGGGCTGATCGAGGACGCTAAGTTGAGATTTCCCCAGGTGCGGGCGTTAAAGTCAGTCGCCATGCCCAGTGATAACATTGCCGTAGGATTCTCTAGGAGGGCCTCGGTTTTTAGCTCAGTCGCAAACTTGATTTTGACGGGACCAGCTTCTGTGTGGAACACCTCTCTCTCGGTGGAGAGCGTGCACCTCCCTTGGCCGACAGGGAATAAGTTTATTGGCTTAACTGCCGAGAGCGAGTCGAACGGCAGAACGTCACAAGCAAGATCAATCGACAACCCATCTTTACGAAAAACCTTTTTCAACTGTAAAACCGGTTTCGCACTGAAGCGTACAAGCGAATTGAATCTCGACTTCGCATTTGCCTGTTCTTTATTGCTGTCTGTCATCTCTGCCACCAGGTGATGATATGGGCGTTCGTAGGCTCGACTGAGGGGCGGTTTTCGTCGACTGTGCCTGTTTTTTTTCAGACAACTGGGAACTGCAACTGACCAAACGAAGAGAAGGCGAAATATGGGAAACAAAACTTGAAAAAAAATTCGTGAGTTTTAGCATATGCGCGGATTGCCTATGCTGCAGTTATTGCCCCACGTCCACACTCGATTCTGCAACAACTTTGAATTTCTCATGAATTTGCTATGGTATGTTGAATTGTGAACATCTTTGTCCTTTCACGACGTTCACTCGACTGAACGTCGTTCAGGTTTTGTCAGCCTTATGTTTTAAAAGTTAAGTTCTTATGATCTCAGATCTGTGTCACTCGACTCACGACGACGAGTCACGAGTCACGAGCTCACGACCAGCGGTGATGAAGATATCCGACGGCTGTTGACGATTTAAGACGATCTGATGGCGTCCACCTTTGTCGTGGTGCTTCGTGCTAACAAGTGCGATATCGGTGCTTGACCTGTTGCCCCACGCCATGAACGGCTTTCTTGGTGTTCCGTTACCCGGTATATTAGCGAGGAAATTACCTCTGTACTGTACTGTCGGTTTTCTGTACTGTACTGTCGATTTTGGGGAAATATGTGCCGACGTGGCAGCCGTGCGACAGTACAGTACAGCCCGAAGGTTTAAGCGAAATATTATCGAGAGAGGGGCATGCAGTATTTTCCACCACGTTTTGTACTGTCGTCTGTACTGTCGTATACTGTCGTCGGTACTGTAGTCTGTACTGTCGGCTGTACTCCGTATACTGTCGTGTGTACTGTAGCATGTACCGGCCGTTCCGCACCATACTTAATTTCATTTTGGCGACATCCACGCCTCCGCCTCTATACTGTCGTCATTTTTGTCTGCATTGTACTGCCGTCGACGAAAAACGGTGGACCTCCAACCAGAGACGCGGAAATTGACATGCTGTCACGGACGCAGTACAAAGACGAGACAGTACAGACCAAACGACAGTACAGTACAGAGGTAATTTCCTCGTTAAAATTACGGGTTAGGTGCTATGTAACCTTGATTGCTTGAAGTTACTTGTAGGCTCTGGCCCTTGCATGCTGCCCAATCGGATTACTCTTGGAAGAGCGATGGCATTATTTTCCCCATCCGCGCTAGGGCTTCTTCTAAATCCAGCCGTGGCCTTCCCTGGCACGAAGTCGCCAAGTGTTGTTACTTTGATTCTTAACGACTTTCTTTGAGACTCCTATCCTGATGTGACATGCTTGATACTTTGTTGTGAGGAAGTTAAAGTGCGGAATACAACAAGTTCACGGGGGGGGGGAGCTTATAATTACATCACCGTGTCGATGCGGTGGATGTGCGAGAACAGGTGTTCCGCTCGGGTAAAACAAACTGGCTAAGCTCCCATAATCAGTCCGGCCGAGTGCTTTTATCATGCATCTCGGAAACCCGGATAATACGAAGTGATGACTGACAGTACAGTACTACTGTACTGTCATCCTAGCTACTAGCGGAGTCACGGTTCCGATCAGAGACGGGTCAGGCTAGGGGCTATCAGAGCCCATAATAATAACCCTGAACCTAAAGTCCAGCACACCACCCGGAGCTGTGACCGTAGCTAATAGGGCTAGGCAAGCGGAGCTAAGTAAGCAGATAACAAACAGCATTCACTGGAAACAGATATACTTCTAGCTGGGTGCCCGGGGACTTGTCCCGGCACAACCCACCACTGCGGCTAAGGCTAATCACACCTCCAGGGATCGAAACAAGCAGACTCTAGCCACTGTAAAGCTGGTCGGCAGAGCCGAGTTCAGCATACGGATCCCATTCAAGAAAAGCATCCGAAGTCAATTGAGAAGAGAACTTATAAGCATTGACACCACCAGACCCAAGTGGGCCAGGCGGATCCCAAAGTGGAGCGGCAAGACTCTCAAATTGCAGAGCCGCTGAGGTCGATCGAGAAAAGAACGGTTCCACATCCCGCGGCGGCATTGACGAACCAGTAGTAATCACGGACGGGCAAAAGGACTCCAGTAATGCACCACCGGGATGAACCGCACCGTAGCCGTAGGTGGCTCCGGGCTCAACCAGGCCCCTGACACCACCGCCGACCACGAGTGTCGGCATCGCCGTAGCACTGAACAGAAACGTAGCCACCATGAAGAGAGTGAGAGCAAATTCACCGAAGCCAAATGGCCTGGAGCCCCTGGGGACTCCGAACCGCCGAAACGCTGCAGCCGCCGGCGGTGCACCCCCTTCAACTTCAGTCAGGCAGACATCAGGAGGGTAGTTGGAGCCCTCTCCATCGTCATCGGAGTCACACACTTCAACAGGCTCAGGGTCAATGTCAAGCCAGTCAGGGTGGACAGTGTTGAATGTTTTGAATGAATTGTCAGCAGAAGCCATCGGGCCGAGAGCCAGAGAGGCAGACGGCGGCACGAAGGCGGCACTGCTGACCTCATGCAAGCCAATCGTCCTACCATGCACGGGTGCAGAGGCCTTCGGCAGCAGCTGCTTGCTGGCAGTCGGCTCAGCGACACCACCAGCAAGCGGACCGCTGACCTCAGCAAATGCAACACGGCCAATGGAAAGATGCTCAGCAGGTGCAGTCTCAGCAGAGGCAGCAGCATCCTTGAACTGCTGCAGAGCCGTAGGCTCTGGAGCAAAGGAATGCGCAGACAGCTCACAGATTTCAGGTTGCCCCACAAGAGCACACAAGTGCTCCATGGACCCCTCATCCCCAGCGTCATAGTACCGCTGAAAACGAAGGGCAAGCACGTCGGAGTCATAAGACTCGACGGCTTGGCAGTAGGACGCCGAAATGGACATCGGGTGAGTGTCCTTGTGAGGACACTCACTCAGCCAATGCTTCGACCCAACGGCGCGGCACTTCTCGTGCCTGCACGTTGGGACAAAGGTGCCAGACCGCTTGTCAAAAGCCACCTCCGAAGAGGCGGAATGAGCAAGCGGTTGCACTCCAGGTCGGTGGAAGCCGCGCGGAGCGTGTTTCCCATGAGGTGGCTTGGAGCCACCCTTCTTAAGGGAATCCACATCCCGCTGCAACTTGACCAACTGAGAACTGAGCCGCTCGATGGCCGAAGCCAGGCCAGTGTCAGTGGTGCAAGATGCTACGGACATGGGGCGCCCCGCAGTGCGCTTGCCCGAGAGCCGCCCGCAGCGGTACTGCTCGCGCACGCGTGCCTGCAAGGTGAGCAGACTCACAGCCGCACGCTGGTCGGCTCGAGCAAACGAGTCAACCAGCGTGGCGTAAGCCGGTCCAGACAGGGCAGAGAGGAATTGCCTTTTAACAGCGTCTTCGGGCAGCGTCTGCAGACGCTGCGCATCCCGAAGACAACTGTTAAAAAGACGAATGCCAGAGTCAGGGTCACTGTCATCCGAGATTCTCACGTCAAGCAGCTCAGTCAGAGACTCGAACGGAGTCGAATCATCAGCGAGCATACGCACCACCTCGAGGGTGGCACGTTTGCCGTCAGCAGGAACATCGGCCCCAGAAGCCTCCACCCAATTACGGGCAGGAGACCCTGGCGCAGTCAGCAGCAACAGCACAGAATACAACAGCTCATTTGCAGCAGTCATGACAGGGACATTGGCAGCAGACAGCTCAAACAGGGGTGCAAGTGCCTGCGACTGCAGCGTGAAAAGCTGCTGAATCTCGGAAACCAGCTGCGAAAAAATGTCCGAAGCCGACGATTCATTGCCATGAAACTTTGCTGTTTTGTCTCCCAGAACTTTAGTGGCTGCTGTCTTCGCACATTGAACATCGAAAGAATCCTTTCGTAACCGCTGAACGAGCGTTGCAGCCGCAGCCGATTCGTCAGCCGAAGCCAAATGCGGCGTTGTAGGGGTAGCCGAATTCAGTGCCCCAACATCATCGAAAATAGTTGCTAACTTACGCGCCCTAGCGCGTGTACGTGGTCTAGGCGTTGTGTCCATTCTTAAAATGACGGTGAGATGGGATTGCGGGCTAGCGGTGCGACAGTAACGGACATCTCGCAGCGGCCATTTCCTGCAGGAGCCTCAGCAAGCAATAGCACAATCAAGCAGGTCATGAGCCGAGTGGCTAATCGTGGGAGCGACCCACAAAACGCGGAGTGTCCTGCCCGCTGATCAAACGGAACGTAAAATATAACCATACTCAGCGACGATACTCTGCCGAATAAATGCCGAAAAAAACTGATCTCCACTTCAAAAGTAGGCCATACTGCGGAGAGAAAGACCACTGTCTAAGGGGGCGCCCACCCCATCTCTGTGTCAAAACTTAGCCAATCATGGCAACAGCTCGGCGCTGTGCCATCAGAATTACTAGGGAAGTGGTGACGCGCATAACCTGCGAGAACAGGTGTTCCGCTCGGGTAAAACAAACTGGCTAAGCTCCCATAATCAGTCCGGCCGAGTGCTTTTATCATGCATCTCGGAAACCCGGATAATACGAAGTGATGACTGACAGTACAGTACTACTGTACTGTCATCCTAGCTACTAGCGGAGTCACGGTTCCGATCAGAGACGGGTCAGGCTAGGGGCTATCAGAGCCCATAATAATAACCCTGAACCTAAAGTCCAGCAGGATGTGCATTGATGACGACCTCGATCTGCACGCAAAATCGGAAGCCGTGGGTTGATATTCCAAAGTTTTAATAAAAGATGCGATCCACCAAAGGTGTGGGATACATTGGAGCGCAATAGGAGCATTTATGCAAGAATATATTTGGGATATTGATTGTTTAGAAATATGCCCATGGATAAGCACACACTTCTTCACATAAATATCAAAGAACACACGATGCCGTCCACCTATATCTTCCTTTGAGCATATTGATGGAGACAATGAAATAAATATGTATCGGTGATACTGAATATATATATATATATGAATATATATGTTGAACTGAGCTCCTAAAATGGTGCACGGCTAGACAGTGGAAAACATGCCGGCTATCACTGCAGTCTAAGATGGGATAATAGAATACAGAGAGTGGTTTATTATCAGAGAGCAAAACCCTGAGGCTGACCTGGAACCTCAAATTGAGGGGTGACAAATAAGGGCAGAGGTGCCCCCCAGTGTGGGGGGCCAAAGTCTCGGTCCCCATGACACCACCTCACCCCGAAGAGGTGAGGTGCCAACAACCGCAGGAAAATCTCACACACACTTAAACCCTACGGAAATACAAATTGTTATAGGCCCATGAGGACCTTATGAAGTCCAAATAACTACGGCAAGCCGTGAGCAAGGCATGGAATCAATTGTTTGATATTCTGATACCATCAATATATCAGAATATCATAACCAATTGATGCCTATTTGATGCACAATCAGAATATTACAATCGACTGATATCCATTTCCGAGAATTACAATCGATTGATGCCTAATCCGAATTATCACCATCGATCGATTCTCGATTTGCATTATCACAATCGATTGTTCGTGACCGTGGGACATATCAGAATCGATTGATATTTGCATGTGACACACAACCACATATCGATATGTAGTATATAACTCCCTAACCGATCCTTCATTCCTGAATTTTAAGCTTTTCATTCGTCGCTAATTTGGCTTCGCTGAAGTGTGTTTGAGATGAACCAATAAACATGTAAATGACGCCCATCCTCAGATTGGAGGGGGTGTGTTGGAGGCTCTCGACTCGATTTGGTGGCATTCAAAAATCAAAATTTCTGGCCACGACCTGGACATCATTTTACAGTTCGACTATTGACTTCCCGTGTACGCCGTGTGAATCAAGATGGGTAAACGTGGACGTGGAAGTAAGCCTAACCATGTGAAACTGGTCGCCCAATGGAAAGGCCCCATCAAACGGACGCAGCAAACCCCTTTCGATCTTGTTGGCAGTGATGATATCGTTTACACGGTGCGAGAGATTAAGGCAGAGCGGGTGGCAAAAGGACCACGTAGTCCCTTCATAGATACTTATTAGATAGTAAATAGCAATTGTTGAAATACATAGCCTGCAATATCACGGTGTAGCAATTCTTGGGTATCATATCAATTGATATAGCCTCGGTAGAAATCACAATCAATTGATGTGCATTTGCTAGAATTACAATCAATTGATAGTTTAATGTTACAATCACAATCAATCGATAGCTACCTTCTTTTATCACAATTTATTGATAGGATAATTCAGAATATCACTATTAATCAATGAAAATTTTGGAATAATAAAAAACCATCGATGCTGCTTGTTCCAACTGATTCCATGCCTTGGCCGTGAGGGGGCGTTGGCCCGAAGCAATTTGCAATCAAGGAAGGCTAGGTCAAAGTGCTAAGCATCGTTGCGTGCACCACCGCTGGATGGCACATCTAGGGCTCCGTCCGCCGCATGGCTCCCCTGGAACGGCGGGATCCAGGCAGGTGAATCACGGAGAGCAGGCCAGTCCACGTCCTCCCCATCGTCAAGCTGGCGAAGGCTGAGAGACGCCGGCGGTGGGCCACCACCATCCAGAAACGGAGTCACGGCAGGAGAATCGGAGACCTGCGAAGGGGGGAGCATCGCGTGGAGGCGGACGCTCATAGCCGCGGCATCTTGTGCCTCGCCGTGCTGCAGCGGTGGCTCCAGCTCCTGCAGGGAATGTGCCCGCGGGGCAGGTGCAGCAGCCGGCGGCCATGCGGACAATGGCGGCGGAGCAGCGGGTGGAGGGGGGCGAGAGAGGGCGCCCGCCCCGGTGCAAATGCGGCGGTGCAGGAGTACATGCAGACACCGTCGGTGTCCGTGTGGCCCGTCGTGACCGCCCAAAGGCGCCAGCAGGTCACACAAGGCATCCCCGTGCCCTCCCAAACCAAGTAGCGGCCGCCTCCCTCCTGCTTCTTCCACTCGCCCACGGGCGGCGCATGCCGGCGTTTGCCAAGGGCGGTGAGCGTGCCGACGGTGGACTTGCCACCACCAGAGCGCCCGCCACCACCATGTGCTGGAGGAGGAGGCGCGGCAAGGCGGGCGAAGGGGGATTCGTCGCGGAAGACCTTACCGAGGCGGAGGGCGAGGGCGGCGTAGGTGAGCCGCTGACCAGCGTTGAGGTGGCGGACCACCACCAGATACAGGGGCGTGACGTAGGGGGAGCGACCCGCAGAAGTCCGGAGTACACTGTGAAGGTCTTCTACGCGGTCGCGGTTGCCGTAGTCGGGGTGGAGCTTGCGATGCTTGTCCGCCAGTGTGGCGAAGACGGCAAGCTGCGGCGCGGGCTCGACGGTCTCGTCAATGACAATTGCCCGAAGGCGAACCCAGAAGCGGCGAGTGTCTGGGTCGCCGATCCCCTCCACGTGGAAACGCAGGCGCTGCAATGCGCAACGCCCATCATGCGGGTGCACGTGCGCAGACTCCTCGTAAAGAGAAAGAGCGGCGCCACGAAGGACCGTGGGGAGCACAGCGTAGATGAGCTCGTTGAGAGTAAGGTGGTACTCAGAGCACTCGAAGTCCAGATCGAGCATCAGCTTCAGGATCTCGTCGCGTGAAATCGGACCAAAAACGTGGGAGAGGTTCGCCAGTAACACCGCGAAGTCGCTCTCGGGTTCAGGTCCATCAAGGGTAATACCGACGTTGGACTTGAAACCATGGGCACGTAAAAACTTGGCCAACTCCTCGCCGTAGAAGAAGGCGTAGTCCAGCTTCTCGACGAATTCCGTACGCTGCGATGCGCGGACAGGTGTCGAAACCCAGACGGAGTCGTCATGGTGGAACTCCGCAGAGGTGGCAGAGCGAGAGACCGGAGTAGGGCGTGGCCTCAATGTCGACATGCGTACGATGGGGTCCGGCGGCTGCTCTCCCTGGGGACTCGCAGAGGGGGTCCTGGAAGGAAAAGTGCTGCCGGAATCCCGGGCAGCACGCAGACGGCTGCCAAGAGAAACGTGCTCGCCCGACATCGCTGGAAGGGTGTAGTACGAAATGTTGGTGTTGGTGGCGCGAAGTGTACGCGCAATCAAGGGGGAGTGTCTCCCTTGCCAGATGAGCGGTGCCAGTGGGGCAAGCGGAAAGCAGATGATGGTGAACAAAGAGCGAGGAGCTCAGTCAGATGGGCGTGAGCGTGCTTCACGGAGAACCGCAAAATGCTGCGGGATCAAAGAAACAGGGGGAGCCAACAAGCGACCACTGACCGGTGGAAAGGACCGATAACCTGATGGAGACAGTGAAATAAATATATATCGGTGATACTGATGAATACATATATATATATATGCACCAAACGCAATTGGGGAGTTTGGGAGTTTCGGGAGTTCGGGAGTTTTACAATGGGAGGCCCTAAAAAAATCGAAAATTTGACCGAATCTAGGGTTTAAGATTTTCCCGAGTGGAATGTAATTTTATTTAATTTTCCGGTTGATTTAGGGTTTAAGAAATATTCCTAATTTTCACGAAAGAAATCATCTTTTTCAGCCTGAATTAAGGAAGGTTTATGGGGTTTTTTGTGTTAAGAAAACATAAATTTTCCATTGAACTTGTATAATATTTCACGCATTTTTAAGCTTCAAATTTTTTTTCGAAACTCGGTAGCAAAATGAAACTTTTTACGTCTGATTTTTATGAAAAATGTTTTTGGGGGTTCATCGATGAACCCCTTTTATTTTTCCTAGTTTTATATGAATTTCGGGCCTTTTTGGGTGTTGGGGAGTTTTACAAGGGGAGGCCCTGAAAAAATCGAAAATTTGACCGAATCTAGGGTTTAAGATTTTCCCGAGTTGAATGTAATTTTATTTAATTTCCCGGTTGTTTTAGGGTTTAAGAAATATTCCTGATTTTAACTAAAAAAATCATCTTTGTCAGCCTGAATTAAGGAAAGTTTATGGGGTTTTTTGTGTTAAGAAAACAAAAATTTTCCATTGAATTTGTACCATATTTCACGCATTCTCCAGCTTCAAATTTTTTTTCGAAACTCGGTAGCAAAATCACACTTTATACGTCTGATTTTTATGAAATATGTTTTTGGGTGTTCATCGATGAACCCCTTTTATTTTTTCTAGTTTTATATGCCCTTTTTGGGGGTTTTTCTAAATTTTTTGAAATTTCTTCAAAAAACCCCGATTTCTTTGCAATTTCAGGAATATTTTATATTTATATATCACATGAAATATACAGCTTCAAATCAATATTCAAAACAAAGTTACCGGCGCGCATGTTTTGCCTCCAGAGTTTAACACGACTTCACCTTTTCTAGTGCCCTTCGCCCCATCGCCTACTCGTCTTCGTGCATTGACCAACTACGTTCTCCATTGGTTTTTCACGTGCTTTCGCGGACCACTACTAACCACAAGTCCGGGTGGCCGGCCCCCCAGTTAGGTTCAAAACATACTTCTTTCCCCGCCAAGATCCCTAACTAACTTTCACGAACTTTCGATGTTCTACTTCACGTTTGTCACTTTCATCTTCCGGTACGGCTCACTCAATCCAAGATCCCCCACATGGCGCTTCGCGCAGCAGAACACCGCGTGAGATAAATAGTGCACCGCGCTAATGAAGTTTGCACGCTTCCTCTCCACGCCGATGAAGGCGCGTCCCATGCGAAGCGCTCCAATCCCAGTGGTTCCTGCGGAACACTTAACATCTTTCAATACCCCGGCGTGTCCCTCGCGGCAAAACCAATGCATCCACAATGACACGCACCACTTCCCATGAACGGGTCCAGCACCACCATGTCGATGTCGGTTGTGTACCGCTCCACCAACAGCTCCATGAGCTCCACCTTTTTCTGTCCCACCACCAAGGTCTTGCCATGCTCTTCGCAGGGCTTACCGCCCTTCAAGCATCCCACTACGGCGCAATCGTGCTTGAAGGTATCCTGCACTTGAACAGCTTGGAAAGGTCGTGCCTGATGTTCTACCTCGGTCTGAACGATGTCCATCCTCTGCTCCTCATCCATTTCCTTCCAGCTTGGTTCCCAGCTCTCAGCCAGGTGCTTTTCCAAGGCCTTCTCAAAAGCCTTCACCTCTTGGTAACTTAGGGCACGCAAAATGTTTCCAGTCCAACAATTCAGCGGGAAATAATCAAAGTCAAGGTCCTTACATTGCTGCCCCCTGGTTTGGATGCTGGTCTTGAAGTCCAACTTCGGAGCCTCCAGCTTCCGTGCAAAAGTCGTGTACTGGTGTCCCACGGACTTTGGAGTGTTCGTGAAAGTCGCGTTGTTGCGGTTCCCCTCCGTCACGATGTACCCCGGCATTGTCTTGTACACCTGTGATCCTTCCCCCCTTTTCCCTCCCTTTAAGAAACGTAACAAAAAAACAAAAATAAAAGGGTGCCTTCAAAGCAACAAGTGTTACATCGATCCTACCGGGTGCTTCAACGCCTTCCAGCCCGCCTCCAAAGCTCGAAGGGCTTCACTGTCGCCTAAGGCACACACAATGGTGTCTCCGTCCACCTTTCCCAGATCGGCGTATTTATGAACCTCCGACATGCCATCGTTGTTCGCGCACAGCTCGTCCAACTTGACTGCGAACGCATCCCAATCCACCTTCGTGTTGTACCCGGTCTTGCTCTCATGGTCCCACGGAACATCCGTGATGACCGCCGCCACACAAAACTTATCTTCCGCCGCGTTGTGCGTGATGACGTCCATGGCCCCGAGAGCTTCGCCGAAGTACAGCTGCAACAGCGGGATGCCTTGGGAGTTCATGGCAACCGATGTCAACACCAACAACTTCTCAGACTCGGCATGTCCGTGTTGATGGATTAACTCCAAGACGTACTCCACCTTCTCATCCTTCACCTTCGTGCCACGCGTCACGCCACGGTTCTTCACCGCTACCACCTTCGGCACCTCCACGGACACAATATTGTGCACATGATGCCGTACACCAGGCTTCAACGCCTCCTCATTCATCTTCAAGAACTGCCCAATCTCAATGCTCTCCTTCACCGGTCCCTTCTGCTGCGTTCCATTTCGGAGCGTTCCGCCTGCCATCTTCCATTGTCGCAACCCTTCGTAGTCCGGGTTCCCTCGCGACACCCCAACCCAAGGCTTCATCCATTCCGCGCAGGGGGCCGGGTCGTCCTCCATGTCCTGCTCATCCTTCTGTTTCTCCTTGTCGCTAAGCCAAGCCGCGTAAGCGGCATCCTCCTCCTCAAAGGCCTGCAACTCTTGACGTAGCTTCCCCATCTCCGCCCTCTTCTTAGTTAGATCCTTTCTCTGCTTCTTTGATTTTGGGACATGTTCCCCCGCGTCCTCCGCCGCAAACCAATCCGCCACTTCCTGTCTCTTCCGCTTCCGATCTTCACGTGTTTCACGAACCTCATCCGACTCCTTTTCAAAGTCAAACTTTCCATCCTCCTCCTCATCGCCCTCCTCATCGCCCTCCTCTTCCTCTTCGTTCTCCTCCTCCTCGTTCTCCTGACCATCTTCCTCACCAACCGGTTCCTCACCTTCTACCTCCTCATCCCCATCGCCTACCTCGTCATCATCCCCAACCGACGCACCTTCCTGCGTCTCTTCCTTTTCCTCTTCAACATCCCCACCCGTCTCACCAGCTGCAACTTCCGCAAGGGTCTCGACGCCACTCTCCTGAGCCTCCACAGCAGTCTCCTCCCACTCAACCATCTCGTTGTGCTTCTTCAGCATGTCCTGCACGACTTTCGGCTCGACATCCCGGTTCAAGCGAGGCAAGTTACTGGTCTTGGAGCAAGTCTCGTTGGCGTCGAAGAAAGTACCATCGTACCTGTAAACAAAAGTTTAACACCCATCACCTTTCCGCATAAAAAAATAGTTCACGGCTTTAACCAAACCGTGGTAGATGGACTTACTTTCCGGCGCTCAGGTCCTCCAAGAACTTGGACGCCTCTTCAGTTTTTTTCGCCTTCCCCTTAGAGCTTTGAAGCTCTAGCTGTGAGCGGACTTCTTGACGAAGCAGCACAAACGAACACAAGTCCGTGAAGGCGCGTGTGGTTCCGACGAAGCCCAAAGTCGCGCATTGCTTCTTCTTCTTCAAGTGGAGCTCGCCATTCTCGTCCTTCACGGCGAACTTGACGTTCTCGTTCACTTTCAGGAAAACCTGAGACATGTGTTTGTCTTCAGGCGTGATGGTTGCATGTAACACAATAAAATAAAGACCGGCTTCCACCGTACCTGATATCTTTGTGTCGGATTAAGACGTTGGAATTCCTTGTTGTCGAACAAGGAGTTGAAGCCGAAGGGGGAATCCTTCCCCAAAGCTTCGCAGTTCTCGCGAAGCAAGGCCTCCAGCCGCTCGTCGGGCCCGATCACCTTTTCGTGGATGTGGGCCATCCTCTTGAAGAACATCAACGAGTATAACGAAGGGTCGATGTGAGAGAACAAAACAACCAACTTCTGTGGTTTGGCCACGGTCTTGTCAATGGAGGACATCAGCCATTTGAAGGAGGTGTAGTCGTCGAAAAAAGTTTTTTTCTTGGACCCCTTCTCGTTCTGGACGATGCGCGAGAGGGCGAGGCATGTAACCTCCTCCTTGGTGATGTCCTCCGACACCACGATGACGTTGCATTCCAGAAACCTTTTGTCCCGGGCCTCTAGTTTTTTTCCGCCTACCACGGCGCCATCTTGGAAGGCACGAGTGAAAAACTCGTGCCTACCATGTCCGTCAATGGCAATGTACCGCTTACTGAAAACAAAAACAAACACAGCACGCCATTTAAAACGACAAAGAACATGGGTTAAAGGGTTAGAGAAACTATTTATAAAAAAATATATAAAGTGTTTACTTCAGCTAAAGCTACCACTGGCTGTCTAGCATCCACAAAGGACATTGCGTCCTACGTATTTTTGCGTTTCGCTCAGCGTCTTTTTTATTCTTGAGTCTCCTCTTAGCTACTGCCACGTTTGGAACATTATACCAGCTAATGGGAACATGGTTCTTCCTGCAAGAATCTTCCTCATCTTCTGAGGATGTAACATCTTCAAGCAACACTAGCTCTAACACCGCATGTTCTTCTTCCGAGCAAGAGTCCTGAAGGGAGTCAGTAGACCTGCAGGTGAACAGCAAATAAACAAGAAGAAAGTCACCATGCAAAACCAAGAAGAGTTCAAGCACTAACCTTTTTTTGCTGAATAAGAAAAGCGTTCATCGATGAACGCAAAAGCGTTCATCGATGAACGCTTTTTAAAAAACACTGCTAAAGAAACAAGTGTTTTGACCGGTTTAAAGAAAAGTGTTCATCGATGAACGCTTTCTTTATTTTGTTTCTGAAGCTTGAGTATTTTAAACTCTTTTTAAGAAAGCGTTCATCGATGAACGCTTTTCTTAGTTTTCCTTGTATTTTTCCTGAGAAAAAAGCTGAATCACACAGAAATATCGCAGCTTTTGCAACTCCAAACCGCAAAGTTTTAGGAAAAATACAAGGAAAACTAAGAAAAGCGCTCATCGATGAACGCTTTCTTAAAAACAGTTTAAAATACTCAAGCTTCAGAAACAAAATAAAGAAAGCGTTCATCGATGAACACTTTTCTTTAAACCTGTTAAAACACTTGTTTCTTTAGCAGTGTTTTTTAAAAAGCGTTCATCGATGAACGCTTTTTCACACTTGTCTCTTCTACCTTTTGTCAGCGCAGTTCTTCAAGAAGGTTTAGTGAAACTTACCCGTGGGCCTTAGGATCTCCTTTTTTGGCGCGGCGCCAGATCATGGTTTGGGAAAGGTCGATGCCGTTTTTCTCAACGGACTTCTCCACGTTGACACCGTTGTGATTGTGTCCTCTTGGGTTGTCAGCGAAAGAGCAGTCCGCGAGCTTCAGCACTTTCTGCTCAACGAAACGCTGTTCCATCACGTCCGCGTAAACCAACCTTTCCGTGTTGCCATCCCCGGACTTCTTGGTGGTTCCTTTTTTTGCAGGCATCTTTGCTTGTTTCTTTTGACTTTAAATCTTTGCGCTTTTTATTTGGCGGCTAGAGTTCTTTACTAGCTCTCAACTGTCTTCAGGTTTTCTTCGACTTCTCTTTCCGAAACACGTCGACTCCTTTGGTCAGTGTCGTTCTCGACTCGATATTTTTTCGCCTCGATATTTTTTTTTAAATTTTCAAAGCGTTTCCTCGAGTCGAATATTTTGAAGGTTTCGCCTCGACTCGACACTCGACTCGATTTTTTCCTTCGCCTCTCTTTCCGAAACAGCTAGACTCGTTTGGTCGGTGTCGTTCTCGACTCGACTCGAAAATTTCCCAGCCGTCGCCTCGACTCGATTTTATTTCGGCGTCGCCTTTTATTTTGGCGACTAGAGTTTTTAAGGCCTCTCCTCGACACTTTCACTTCGGGAGTGCATTTATTTTACCGACTTCCTAGGGCTAATGCAATGTCCACTCAATTTGTTACTTTTCGCTGCCTTGAAACCGGGGATGTCGTTCGTGAAATTCCTATTGTTTGGCATCTTGGAGACCCTTTTGTGACTAGCGACACACTTTGCAATGTTTTTAGTCTTGACAAGAAAGAAGATCTTTCCGTCACCTCCGAGTACGATGACTCCGTTGCTTGCTCTTTGGACCTGTTTCCCGTTCACGCGGGCTTCTTGCACAATGTGTACGGTACTCCTACCGACGACAACATGCCAATCTTGGTAAGCGACAGCGAAAGCGATGACAGCGATGATGAAGAAGACATTATTTACACCGGCGAGTGCAAGACTCCCCGGTTCTCACCAAACACGAAGCCCAAGCCCACGGAGTCCGTCGCTTCGACAAACCTTTCCAAGTCCGACTCGACTTCCAGTCACGCCTCTTCTTTTAAGTGGCCCGCAGATTGCAAACGTGTGAACAAGGTCCCCTTCGACGTCGATGGCAATGTAACTTTTGGTCACCACATGTCCTCACCTCTTCCTAAACCAACCGGGAAGGGCGGTCTACCGCTGAACAAACTTGACTTCCATGTCACGAACCGTTCTTGGTCCCACGCCTGCGCCACAACTTGGGCGGAGGTAACCCGACAAGATGCTGTCAATGACTGCAACTCTCAAGTTCGACTTCAAAACTGCCTTGGAGAAAAACTTTGCAGGAATACGGAGTGCTCTTTCTTTAAAACCCATGACAAAGAGTTCGTTCAGACAAGTTCTCAACAACGTGGCAAACGCTCCGCTTCCGCTTTCCTCGGCGTTGAGGTATTTTAATCCCAAGGTTTTCCCGTACACTTTCCCCACTTTTCCAGTAGGACCTTACGCTTTTCTTTTCTTCTTTCAGATTGAAGGCCCTCCATGCAAAAAGTGTCAAGAACCCATGGAAGTTATTACCTGTGGTGCCCGGGCTACTTTGGTCCGCATCGACCTTCCCGCAGCCGAAGGCCACCTACTGCTCTTTAGACACGAAGGCACCCATGCCTGCCAACCCATGGATAAAAAGGGGAAGGCCGTTGTTTCCAAAGAAACCCAAGACGCCATCAAAGAAGCCCTTCCCGTTTTCGGTGGTCGCTTCACTTCCGAGAAGCTGAAGAACTCCGCCACAACGGTTGCCTTCGAGAAGATGCTTTCCTCTCCGGACGGCTCTCCCATCGACGTGTACAAGGTATCGCCCTATTTTTGTGTTACCTTTCCGTTATACGTCGGGGACATGTTATTCTTAATGCATGGTTCCATTTTAGGTGGCCCGCGAAATGCAAGACGCTCGCGCCGTCCGCGACGTGATGAAAGAACACCGTGCGACTCAACGTGCCCCCGAGCGTGCTGCTGATGACGAGGTCAAGGAAATGAAACGGATCCTAGACTCAAAGGGATACCGTACTCTTCTTTTCGACACCGCACCTCTGAACTGGTTCATGTGCCCCCTGGACTTGCCGTGGTCCCCCGCGAAGATCATGCTGTTGATGGACCGCATTCTCGGCAAGCCTCCGTTCATCGGTTGCTACGCATGTTCTGATGGTGGCCACAGCTGCATTAACGGTCGCGTTGTCGAGAAGGTTGCAACGGTCGTGCCCGGAATTGGGTTGATAAAACTAGCAACCTTCGTGCTGCCGGCGGGTGAACGCGGTGTGGATGAGGAGAAGATGTGGCAAGGCATCGACTACGCTTGCCGGACGGTGGCCATGGAGGACGCCGACTTCGCGAAATATCGAGACAAGGAGGTTTGGGTAAAGACCAACCCAAAACCCTTTCAAAGGATGGCCCAAGGGTGGTGGTCATGGGTCGGCGCAAGGTGAATGGTCAGTGGGTAAACCACAAGTTTCAATTATGTCTTCTCCACCAGTGTTGCGCTACGGTATTGCCCAACTACTGTGATGTACCGCCTTCACCTACGGACCTGGTTGTGGCACATGGGTTGTCACTAACTAGGGAACAACGGCTTGGAGCTGGGGCCTTGACCTTTCAAGAGCAGTAACTCAGGTACGAAAGCGACATTGTTGTTTGCACGGTTTGTTGGGCTTTGGACTAACGTAATTGTTTTTCCACAGGTACCACACATTGGGAAATATGCGACTGAGTGTCCAGGGATAATGTGAAAGTTAGTTAGGGATCTTGGCGAGAAGTATGTTTTGAACCGAACTGGGGGGCCGGCCACCGGGACTTGTGGTTAGTAGTGGTCCGCGAAAGCACGTGAAAAACCAATGGAGAACGTAGTTGGTCAATGCACGAAGACGAGTAGGCGATGGGGCGAAGGGCACAAGAAAGGGTGAAGTCGTGTTAAACTCTGGAGGCAAAACATGCGCGCCGGTAACTTTGCTTTGAATATTGATTTGAAGCTTTATATTTTACGTGAACAAGCGTTCTAATCTAGTGAATAGTACAAGCGTCCAAAGCGTTTAAGTGTTTGCGTGTTTAATTTTTTCTGTCCGTGTTCTTCGGTATTTAAGAGAAGTCCGGGCGCGCGTCGTAACTGGAGTTGGTGACCTAGCGGTAGTCGGCTGTTTTATGCCTGAAATAAGGGGAAAAAACGGGGCAACCCCCATAAAATAGGAACAAAGCCAACCAAAGATATTCCTGAAAGTGTAGAAAAATTCTGGGTTTTTTCCAAAATTTTCAAATTTTAAAAAAACGCCGAAAAGGCCTGAAAATCATAGAAAACTGAAAAAAATTATATTGGTTCATCGATGAACCCCCCAAAAAATAATTCATGAAAGCAGACGTAAAAAGTATCATTTTGCTACAGATTTTCAAAAAAAATAAATTAGCTTAAAAATGCGTGAAATATTGTACAAGTTCAATTAAAAATTTATGTTTTCTTAACACAAAAAACCCCATAAATCTTCCTTAATTCAGGGTGAAAAAGATAATTTCTTTAGTGAAAATCAGGAATATTTCTTAAACCCTAAAACAACCGGGAAATTAAATAAAATTACATTCAACTTGGGAAAATCTTAAACCCTAGATTCGGTCAAATTTTCAATTTTTTCAGGGCCTCCCCTTGTAAAACACCCCAAAACCCAAAAAGGCCTGAAATTCATATAAAACTAGAAGAAAAAAAAAGGGGTTCATCGATGAACCCCCAAAAACATATTTCATAAAAATCAGACGTATCAAGTATCATTTTGCTACCGAGTTTCGAAAAAATTTTGAAGCTTAAAAAGGCGTAAAATATTGTAGAACTTCAATTGAAAATTTATGTTTTCTTAACACAAAAACCCCATAAACCTTCCTTATTTCAGGCTGAAAAAGATGATTTTTTTAGTGAAAATCAGGAATATTTCTTAAACCCTAAAACAACCGGAAAATTAAATAAAATTACATTCCACTCGGGAAAATCTTAAACCCTAGATTCGGTCAAATTTTCAGTTTTTTCAGGGCCTCCCATTGTAAAACTCCCCAACTCCCAAAACTCCCAAACTCCCCAAATGTGTAGAATGTATATATATGTTGAACTGAGCTCCTAAAATGGTGCACAGCTAGACAGTGGAAAACAGGCCGGCTATCACTGCAGTCTAAGATGGGATAATAGAATACAGAGAGTGTTTTATTATCAGAGAGCAAAACCCGGAGGCTGACCTGGAACCTCAGATTGAGGGGTGACAAATGAGGGCAGAGGTGCCCCCCAGTGTGGGGGGCCAAAGTCTCTGTCCCCATGACATATCTCAACACTTTTGAAGGGGTTCCACTTATGTATGAATAGTGGGAAAGGACGCTTGTGCCATAATACTAAAACGTGATGCCATTATGTGCACCTATGTGCGCTTTTGCATGTGCTTTTGTCTGTGTTGCAGTATTTTTGCCATGTCCCTATCGTCCTGGAAAATGTTGGGACGTGTCCTAACGGGATCATAACGGAATCCTAACGGCATCCTAACACATAAGCGAGATACACGTTAGGACCCTGTTAGGACGTCCTAACAGAGCGTTAGGATGCCGTTAGGACACATTCTACATGAAACAAGCCGTTAGGATGTCGTTAGGATGTTAACTACTGCCGTTAGGATGTTGTTAGGATATCGTTAGGATGGGAACGAATGTCGTTAGGATGTCGTTAGGATGCGGTTATGATATTATACTGACGACATCCTAACGACATCCTAACAGCATCCTAACACCAACATCCTAAATAAGGTTAGGATGTCGTTAGGATGCGGTTAGGATATTAAATTTGACGACATCCTAATGACATCCTAATTGTATCCTAACAGCATCCTAACACCAACATCCTAACTATGGTTAGGATGTCGCTAGGATGCGGTTAGGATATTATATTGACGACATCCTAACGACATCCTAACAGCATCCTAACACCAACATCCTAACTACGGTTAGGATGTCGTTAGGATGCGGTTAGGATATTAAATTTGACGACATCCTAATGACATCCTAATTGTATCCTAACAGCATCCTAACACCAACATCCTAACTATGGTTAGGATGTCGCTAGGATGCGGTTAGAATATTAAATTTGACGACATCCTAATGACATTCTAACTGTATCCTAACACCAACATCCTAACTACGGTCAGGATGTCGTTAGGGTGCAATTAGTAGTATGTCGTTAGGATGTAATATCCACCGATTTTAACCCCGGCATCCTAAAAGCATCCTAACGCCTACATCGTAACTGCGGTTAGGATGTCGTTAGGATATTGTTATGATGCTATATCCTAGATCCTAACAGCGTCCTGACGGCATCCTGACGGCATCCTAACGGCACCATCCTAACTAACGACATCCTATCAAGGTCCTAACGAACATACCACTGTGCTGCCAGAACGGACTCTCGTGGAAAGGCTCTCAATAAAACACACAATGGGACACGCTTATGTAAAGCATGTTGCAAAGCGTGACGCAATGTTGTATAGTATGATGCAAAGCGTGATACACGACAAGAGATTCATACGTGCGGATGAAAAAACTTCGTGAACTCTAAAGTCAATAATGATATACAAACATCTAATCATAAATAGGGCCACGCCTATTCTTAAACTGAATCGCTAAGCAAAGGTGTATAGGTCGCATTGACCTTCTAAACAACTGAACTGATGAGCTAGAAACAAGATGTTACGATGGAACATGCAATCGTGGCGTTGGTCTTGGACAAAAAACATGGGCTTTCCACTCGCTCATTTTTACCGATCTGAAAAACAACGCACACCAAAATACCGACCGACACTTCGCAGAGTGACAACACGCATTGAACACAAGCACAAATTCCTAGGAAGGGTAGAGTAAGTACTTGCACGCTAGTTGTTGGCGATGGGCTGAAAATGCGCCTTCTGAAAAACAAAGCGCAACTCAAACCAAAGGTTTGTAAAGCGACAAAATACAATGCATAAAGGCAATATTCTCCTAAGGAATGATGGGCAATTACCTTTACTCTTGATGTTGAGGTTGGGCTGAAAATTTGCCTTTTGGACTAGGTCATTTTCAGCCGATTTGAAAAACAAAGCACAACTCAAAACCAAAGGTTAGTAAAGCGCAAAAATAGCAGCAGGAGAAGAAATACAAGATTACCGAAGGAAAATAAAAAGGCCTAGTGGTGTGAGTTGGAATTGAACCAACAACATCTCGTCCAAAGACGAGCGAGAACACATGTCTCGTTCACGCCTCAATTGGACGCTAAGCACGCAGAAGTGCGCATAAAAAAACCAAGGCACGAAAAGCACTCACAGTCAATGTTAAAGTGTAGCGTTGTGCAACGTGTTCCTGTTAGACGAACTAGTTTAAGAAGATCACTTCAACCAGCAGCAGTCCGCAGAAAACGAGGCTGCAGGGGACTTGATGTTGAGTTGAATATCACACTGAGAAGGAATCGTGTCAAAATGTGATAAACTGGTGTTAAAATGTGGTAAACTGGTGTTAAACGGCGGAAAACCCCTATGTGGGGTGGCAATCAGGTGGTAAACGTCAAAATATTTCATAAAAAAATAACTGACGGTAAATCATTGGTAATTTGCGGTAATATAGGTTGAAGCATGGTAAAGCATGGTAATTTCAGAACGGAGCGTGGTTTCAAACGAGGGTCTGGAATGGTAAATGGTCATGGCATAATGGTAAACGGATATAAAACTTCGCAATGTAGTATAAATATAGAGAGCGAGGGTGATATGCAATTGTCTCGTCTCGAATTTATTAGAACGGAGCTGGTAAATCGTGGTAAACGAGGATCGGGAATGGTAGATCTATGTGCAATTCTCTGGTCTGTGACACGTCTGTACCAAGGTAGAAATGACGGGAGTGGAGCGACTGGCGAATGTCGACCAGGTTTGAACGCAGGCAGGGGCTTCATCGTTCCGTAGATGGGTAGGATGCGTCACAGATCGTATCGTACCTGTCTCGGCCAAACCAGTAGGGAGCCGAAAGGTAGTCGATTTTCGTGGCCACGCCCCATAGCTGATAAGAGAGGTAACGTAGCCAAGTTAGGTTCTTGAAGTTGACATTACCAAAAATCAGTTAAACTGTAACAGCAACTGTGTCTTTAATTTAAGCGTAGCACAAGGTCGAAAAAGAAAATGGCCGGTAAGTAGTTTTACTATTACTTTGAATCACGCGGGTAACATAAGGCAGTTCTGTTGCAATGTAAGCAGTACAGTTGCTTTACTTTTAAAAGTGAGTACTTTTACTTAAGAATGAAGAGTACTGTACCCGGACAGGAATAGCGAGCTGTAACAAACGCCGGCTTCTCGTGGTACAGAAGCCGGGGTTGTCCAGCTGGTGACAGGCGTGACAGGCGTGACAGACCTCGCGCGTGATGACTGCTCGGAGGTAGCAGAAATGGTGAAGGAGATATTGTCATTGTTGTGATGTGACATCAGAACCAGAAGGGTGTTTCTGGAAAATATGACGATCAGAATGCTGCCACTGACGTGTCAGCCAGAGAATGTGATACCGTAACATCCTTAAAGCTGGCAGAGAATAGTAGCATTTGATTGGCAGATGAAGATTTCAGAGCGGAAACCTGTTACAGTTGTGCATAGATGTGACCTTGACTTGAGATAAGTAGTCTCTGACCGAGGGTCAGAGTCAGTGGACTCATTATTGTTTTGCTTTCGCAAGTGCCAGGTGTCTGTTGGCGTCCCTAATGCTAGACTGCTAAGACAGCTCTGCTCATGTTTTATACAATAATTCGTATTTTGGTGGTTTTGTTATAATTTATTGTTGGATATTATGCTGTTATTTTCATTCTTTTTCAAAACAATACAGTAATCACTCACCGTTAAGAAAACCCGACGATAAGAAAAGTAGCCGGCGTTTCAGAGGCGGGGGGGTACCCAAGTTGGTGAATATCGCTGGCTGGTTTTTGAATGTTATGGCATGGACCAAAATAAGAAATATTGGTGCTGGCTGGCCGGCCTAAGATATGATTCTCCAATTTCTTATATCTTAGAAAAAATTGCTGGCATTTGCAAATATTACATATGATATTATAGATATGTGACATCAATATATCACTTCTCTCAATATTTCATGTACATTTCATGTAGAACGATGCCCTTCAGTTCTAGATAATCTGTCTCCGAAATAATTTCGTCATCAAAATCCTGCTTAAGATCCTTAAGTTGTGCAATTCAACAGTCATTCACTACATACGCCATGTGTCGATCGTCGCTCTATTTTTACCTGATCCCCCGTCTCCAAACGTAGCCAGATCTGGAGACGTCATCCACGTCGGAAAATTTTCCCCCCTAAACCTGTCTGCTACTTGTATGTTGTGTTGTATGTTCTGAGTATTCAATCCGAACTCAGCGTTTCAAAACTTCTCTCGCAGCTTATCAAACGCCTGTCGTCTGTGAACATGCGGACAGGCATCTCTCGTATTACTTACGCGCAATTCGTTTAGATAATATAAATGCATTTACTTGAGCCTTATAGACTGGTCACCTTGTATTCCTGAATAACCGGACTTTCTGCAAAGAGCAATATGGTATGCAGGTGCAGGATCACAGTATCTCGAGTGGTCTCAAACGAAGGCTCGTCGCTGAGTAAGCCTTGCTGACGAAGACCTATATGGGCCGCGCTCTCTATGTATATAGAGAGTACTGATAATCGTTGTTGAGCGAAACAACGTTCCTTGGATATATTCGGCACCTGCACCTCCGAGCTTACAAATATAGAAACGTTTCGACCGCTATTACTCAGCAAAGGAGCCGCGTTCCTCCCACCCGCGTCTATGGGCGCGCCCTTTTAAAAGAGAATATCGCCTTTATTCTTTCATAAATACTTTCGGGTTATCGCACTCTGAACACACGCGCTTGTGCACATATTGTCTATTACACGGCGTTAAGTTGGCTGCACATAACCTAAGGTTGAGAACCCATGGGGGCTTCCTCGAAGGTCATATGAAACTTCGGAGACCTATGTTGGCAAGTTCTCGAGCTGCTCTTTCTGCAGTGTCTTGTCAAAAATCCGATCCGAGGTCATCTTGGCCCTTAAAAACTCGGTCGTGAAGAAGCACGATTTCTATTGAAATATCTTAAGTTGGGTGCACATAACTTAAGGGTTATAATAACCCATGGTGTCTTCCTCGAAGGTCCTTTGAAAATTCGGAGACCCATGTCGTCAAGTTTTCGAGTTGCTCTTTCCGTAGTGTCTCGTCAAAATTTTCATCCGAGGTCATCTTGACCCTCAAAATCCCGGTTGAAGTAGCATAGGTAGAACGAAAATCAAAATCCCTCGGATTTTCCCACTAAATTCTCTACCCCCTCACACATTCTCCCAAAATTGCTCACGGATAAATTGGATTCGCTCAATAGTGTAGATGCGTGTGTAAAAGAGGACGTCGTTCCCGTCATTTTGAGCTAATAAATTCTAGAATCCGGTAACCATAACTCTCAATGATCCCACCAAAATTTAAGTTGGGTGTAGCCAACTTAAAGCCGAATTAAGTTGGCTGGAGCCAACTCTGGGTAATAGACAATATTGTCTCGCTGCCAACCGCATATTATCTTGCTTCCACCCTACCGCATGCACACATCACACATAGCGTGTGCTGCGCGTGTTCCTTATTCCCTTCACGATTTCAGGATTCTGAAATGGTCGCTGCACTTGAACGCGTTTTGAGATATTAGGTTGTGCTAAACGCGTCTTACATTGGAACATGGACAGATATGATTGAGCTGGTACCCGACTTCGCCGGACACGGTGAGTTTTCAATTTCCAACGTGCGAAAGCCTCGCGCCCAAGACTGATTCCTAATTTGAAACGGTCTGCCAGTTCTCAAAAGTTCTGGCTTTTCTGAGAATATCAATTCAAAGTTTTGATAATACAGTATGCAATAAGAATATCTGAATGAGTAAATTTCATTTTAGGGCTCTCGTCTGTCGTGTGATGCTCGTTTTCCAACAGTACATACAATTTGAAGTTGTCATCCGATTTTCTTTTGGCGACAAGGTGGACCGTCATCATGCCAAGTTGAATACACGAGTAAATCGATACCGCGTGGACGAACGTGACACAGAAGTGTTACTTTTTTAACAAGGCTACAATTAGGCAATTGCAATATCTTTATGGCAGGAAAGATTGACCAGTATTTTGACAGGGTGAGCAACAGCTCTTCCAAATAATTACTTTAAGCTAGAACAGCCTCCACTGGGCTACAATTCATGTCTTATACTTTCAAGGCGCGCCCTTTCAGATCTCTGATCGATATGTCCTATGTCGGCTGGCATATCATCATCTGCCACCTTTACAATTCCACATCAGAGAATCTGCACATTAATATCTCTCTCTAGCTCATCTAGTTGCCTCTTGCCCTCTTCCTCCGAGGGGGCAACTCAGATTCGTCATCACTGTCAACCAAGTAACAAGTGGGAACAGTCTTCCTACATTCGATTATGATAGGTGGCTTCTTCGGCTTAGATTTGATCTTCACCACAGGGGCTGGAGCATCATCAGATATGGCATCAGACTTCGGCTCGGGGATAGGCTGATCCTCTGGCTGAACGGGTGATGTCGGGGATGTGCCCTTCAATGGCACCCAGATAAGTTCACCCTTATCATCCATGATCAGCTGCAGTCCCAGTCTCTTCAACCTTCGAGCTTCAGCCTGTTCCTCAGCATCGTCAGCTACCAAGTCATCGAAGTCACTGACGTCATCCTCGGTGTCAGTGTCATATTCCCCAGGCGTGTCATACTCTCACTTCGGACTGGCAGTATCCATGTCATGCTTACTGTCCGTGGCACCCGCGTCATCATCGCCATGCTTACTGTTCGTGGCACCCGCGTCATCATCGTCATCCGAATCTGGCAGCTTCTCCTTACTCCAGGTCACAGCACCTGCACCCGAATCGTCACTGTTCGTAGGAGTCGCAGCCTTACAGTACGCCCAGTGTATGGAATTCCGCGATACTCATACTCGTCAGTCACACTCGCCTGCTTCCAGAACGCATTACTGAGCGGTAATGAAAACGGCGCTACAGGCTCCTTCGCTCGAGTGGCATCTTCCAGAAACCAGCCACCACCCCTCGAGCGCTCCCAAGCGGCGTAGCGCTCCAGAAGGATGGACGATAATATGCTGCCAGCTATAATCGAGCCCAGGCTCTCGCTCCCCAAAGTACGCAGTCAATGGCTCGGGGTTCCCCTTTCGTGCCCGATTTCCATTGCGCGGCCCCATTGGGTAGAAATACAATATACCAATCGAACGGCTTAAAATGGCCAGTGTCCCCTGGCACACTTTTCTTGGAACATGAATTCGAACGAAATAGTCGCAGAACGCTCGTCGGGATTCAGAACGAAAGCATCAACTGTCGCTCGCATTGGTCCATCAAGTGACGTGTTGAATTCATTGGACTAGAAACGAAAATTAATATTGGGTGACAATAACTAGGCCGCGATTACTTATGCGATATATAGCACTGAGGACACTCATTTTTGGGGGCTCTGCGGGCGTTCGTCACAGAACTGGAGGCCAATTTTTCTGATGAAGGGCACCAAGGATAAGCAGGATCTCCTGGTTGTCAAGCCACAGACCCCTGACCAGGATGGCATTACGTACGTCAAGCTCTGTATGCGCAGGGAGGCGGCACTGAACGCAGGCAAGATGGTGGCAGACAGCATGGCCAGGCAGAACATCGAAGATTGCATTAAGCTGCTCCTTATCAGGGAGTACAAAGAGCGCGTCTCTGAGCAGCTACGTGTACAGTTCCCCGCCCCTACCAAGGTCACATGGAAGGACCTGGAGGTAATCGTGGAGGTGCAGGATAAGCTGAAGAATGATGCCGAATCATTGACTCTTCAGCAGGAGCTGACACGGAGGGTAAATTGCGTCTACTCGTGTTATGAGGCCAGGCAGTTGGGGATAGACCTTCCTGAGGTGGCGGCCGCCATCCGCCGTTCTGGCGCTGCAAAAAAGGGTGATGCTGGGGACAGGCGCAAGGACTTCTAGAAGAAGGAACCAGCTGCACCTGCTGGTGAGGAGGCGCCCAAGAAGCCAACTCGTGAGGCCCACAACGCGGAGAGGGCCAAGCACTCTTGCAACAAGGTCCCACCGCCTAATGCCAAGAAGGACACGCAGTACAAGTACTGCTTCACTCAGATACCGCACTCCCCTGATCGCTGCTACATGGGGAGCAGGGACGCGTACGTGCCCCAAGACTTCCACAAGAGGCGCCTGCAGTCGATACATGAGCACGAGGTGAACAACGCCAAGATGCGCGAGTACAACCTCAAGCACATGTTCCCCAAGCACAAGATGGGCATCACCACAGAGGAGTGGCTCAAGTTGCCAGAAGCCAAGCAGCAGAGGGCAGCTGCCAGCGCTGAAGTGCCGTCCAGACTTACACTACTGCTGAGCTGTCGTCCATGCAGACAGCAAGGCAAGCTGATGGGGGTGATGGTGCAGGGGCTCAGGCGCTCTCAGTGGACGAGCTGGAGTATGATTCCAACTGCAATGAGCGGGATGAATACGTCGCAGTAGATCGCATCGGCTCTGCTGAGGCGGAGGAGGTCATTAATGACCACTCGGAGGGTGGGCCCATGCTGGAGCTGCAAGCGAGGGCTGCAGTCGCACTGGGCAACACGCAGAAGATGCAGGGCTTCCCGGTCAAGACGCCCGAGGAGTTTGACAAGGACGCCCAAGTGCCCAGAGCTGTCCCCGCAGATTTCCTGAGCAGGAAGATGCACCTGATGTCATAACATCTGCGGAGTTCCAAGCAGAGGTACATGCAGATCGCAGCAAAATTGGTGGCCCGGGGTATGATACACTTGCCTAAGGACATTGACGCTCTCCTGGCCCTCGAAGAGATTGAGGGCAGGGGCTCCTCGGAGCCAGTTGACCAAGCTGCTGCTGAGGTCAACGAGCACCAGGTTTATGAACCGCCAGAGACCGTCTTACCGAAGGCAGGGGATGTGACAACGAGGTGTGATGGGCATCAGACAGATATTCAGGAGTTGCCGCTGGATGAGATGCCAGATGGGGTAGTTGACCTCGTGACGGCCAGGTGGGCGGCCGCTGCTTGCGTAGACGACCATGGTGTGGTGGACTTCAGTGAGCACGGGCACGTGCGTGCTGGCACCATCCAGAATCGACCTTATGAGGCCTCGAGGTTAAAGATGAAGGACCACCTCACCGAGGATCAGACCTTGCAGATGGCGCAGGGACAGTCGATATGTAAGCTGTTGAACGCTACTCTCTATGAGGGCCTCGCGTTGGTGTCCTCTGGGGGGGAGTTGATGTTCTACAGAGCACTCCTCATGGATACTGGCGCCAACTGCAACATCATCGCCATAGCAGTGGTGAGACGGTTGGGGCTCACTGTCTACGAGTCTGGCACTGGGGCCAGGGTCACCAGGTGTGACAACAGCCCCACCAAGTTCACCCACTATTGCTACGTGGATGTGATACTACTGGCAGCGGGCACGCCCCATACTGTATGACTCTTCATCGGCTCCACGCCTTCGTGACCTTTGAGCAGGACAACTCATGGGACCTCTTGGTGGACACTGGACCATTAAAGAACTCCCTCATGATTGACATTAAGCTTGGGAGAGGTGTGGCCGTGTCTTATGCACCCTCTGTCCTGGGCATGGACACCCAGGTGACTCTTCCCCTGGCGAATCTTACACCACCAAAGAATCCTCGCTGCGTCAGGAAGATGGACCCGATGGTTTGTCTGACGACAGAGATCTTTGGTCCAGAGCTGGTGTGTGGATGGCTCGAGCCACGCTCTTCCCAGGATGAGGAGCAGAGGGTCGCTGCCTCAGGAGAGCGCCCCGAGTACACAGTCGACGACATGCTGGTACCCTCGTCTCCACTGTCAGGCTCGTAGGAGGAGCCAGACTCCTTTGCGCCAGAGCCTAGCACTTCCCGAGGGGTTGCACCATCTCTTGCTCAACGGCGAGCCATGATGTGGACATGTCCCATGGACAGGGACCGGGTGAACCAGCTGCCACAGTTGTCAGTGGACTTCTTGGCGGAGTCACAGCGTGCCCTCTCCAGCAGCTAGCAGTCTGGTTCCTTGGTTGGGTTGCAGGGTGAAGCCGTGGGACGATCCTTGTGACTTCAGCAGTTGTGAATACACCTGGAAGAATCAGCGGCTGTATCGGGACAAGACTGACATCGCACGGCTGTGTCACATTGCCCGCGCAGACCCGGATGAAACACCGTCTCTAGACCATGTCCGTGTGGAGTTTGTCAGATGTGGCAAACAAATGTGGGTGGTGGAGGCCCAGCTGAGATGGCCAGACTGGCTGGGAATCGACCAGAAGTTATCGCAGCACGTCACAGATGATGACAGCTGGGCGTTCGTGGGTGACTACACTACTGTACTTACATACCACCCACGGGGAAAAGTGTCGTCCGGTCCAAAAACACTGGGATGACAACAGATCGCTCCAAGTTGAGAAGACTACAAGTGGAGGTCGAGATGCTGCAGAAGTATCCCAGTGGTGAGGTGGCTGGCACCCTCATGTGGGATCTGAGTCAGCATGCCTTCTGTGTGCAACCCGAAGCGGTGAGCCAGCACATCGATCTGATGGAGGCCACTCTGGACCATGGTGGGGTCTAGAACAGCCGGGAGTTGGTGGAGGAGCTTCAGTTTCCTCACTGGTACGAGAGTTTTGGCACGTGGAAGTACCAGTTTCTAAGATACCTGCAGCGGGTTGACATGGATACTCTGAGGGAAGAAATACACCAGTCATGGCAGAGGTGTGGGCACTTGAGACCTCCTTTGGAGCTGGTCACGTTGGTGGCGAAAGGGCCGGCCAAGTTCTACCCTACCCCGTGGATGATGGTGAAGGGGGTGGTGCGGTATTCACTGATAACGCATCTGCACATGAGTACAGTCTGCACCTGGAACGCTGGAAGAAGGTAGAAGGATGCTCCGGTGCACCACCACCATGCAACTGGGGTACGATGCCATCCATACTCCTGGCGAGCGCAGGCCACCACCACCACAACCTAGAGCAGCGGCAGCAGCAGTGGCCAGAGCTTATAGTGCTGGGGCTGGTCCATCCGGCGCTGGGCCTTCAGCGCGGGAGGCGTCGACTCATGGCACGCTGGTGAGGCGAGCGAGGTCGCCCACTCCCGACGCAAGTTCGGAGTGCTCAGACTGGTCGACCATTGAGGCAGCCAGCAAGCCAACCAACCGCTCGTCGCAGACCTGGTTGAGCCGTAAGGAGGTCGCAGATCTGCAGCACATGATTTGTCTTCTTTGACAGTATTCATGGTGAGGTACGTTGACACGCGAAGGGATGGTGCACAAAGGGATGGCCCCGTTTTGTTTCAGCTGGGCAGGTGCTATGCCCGTCGAGGATTATCGTGTCACGGCGACATCTCTTCCAGCGTGATGAGGCAATACAACAAGACCATCGCCTGCGCCCAGAACGATTGGCACCTTCCTCTGGGGGGTCAGACGGAGGGCAAGGCAAAGAATCTGAAGGAGGCCGTTGGGCTGGCCTACGAGGGCGTGGTCGAGTTTGATACACGGGTCTTTCGTTGCGTAACTCTCCTCGGGCATAACGTGGAAACTGGTACAGCGCATGTGCTCTGCTGTCGGGAGTCACCGAGCGCCAAGCCGGCGTATTACATTTTTGAAGACAGCAGCCGGCCACCGGAGGGTGCCACATTGCAGTTCACGGACGACTATCTTCAGAATGAGCGACGCAAGTTCACGGGGTTGACATACGTCACCCAGGAGCGCTCCATGGGTGGCAAAGGTGCTCCTGCTGCTGGAGGGGCGCCTACGCCCACCCACGTCAGACGCAGTCATGGAGGAGGAACGAGAGGCCCACATGGCCCACAGGTCGGAGCATACTGACGACAATGTGGAGGAGATGCGACAGGACGCAGTCAATCGCTTCATCACAGAGGCGCTCTCTCCTGGTAGCCCCCATTCCCACCACGAATTTGGTGACACTTCTGTTGCATTATGTTCCACTCCTGAACACTCGGTATGCAGTGCCGAGACGCAGGCGTTCCAGGAACACAGTCAATCTGCTCGCCAAGTTGCTCGTGAACGTTTTCATGGGGGTCGCCCGGATGCAGCGGGGCGGCGACCCCACTGCGCAACCATCGCTGCGGCCGTGGACTGCCTGCACAAGCAGTCCACATCAGGTCAGGTGCCTTGTGGGGCTCATTAACCCTTGTGGGCAGTGTAGTGGTTGGGCGGTATCTGGGAGGCACATCAGCAACAGTCGTGGCCATCTGGGCAGCAGTGGAGACACTACGCTGGCATTTGAGTCAACGCTCGTTCTGGGTATGGTGCTTGAGCTGGTGTGCCTCTTGGGGGTGGTCGCTTCATGCATGGGGGACAGTCGCCCTGAGAGTGCTGTCCATACCGAGAGCAATATGATATTTGGGTATTGTGGATTCTGGCAATGTTATGGTACACGCGTGTTCTCTCTGTGCACACCACTGGTGTGTACATTGGCTTGTGCCACGTCAGTGCGAGCGATTGGATGGTGGTTCCCCTCAGAGGGTTGATGGCATTCTTCGCGTGGTGGCCACGCAGCATTGAGACGATGCCGCTCTTGGCCTTCGTTTGAGTTGGGACGTGTGTTCATCTGCACTCGGACAGTGGGGTGCACCAGACTCTCAGAGCATCTTGCTCCTCCACAGTGGCGCACAGCAGTCAGACTGCGCAGGGGTCACGTGGACAGTCCCGACCTTGCGTTGTTCACAGGTGTTCCTGTTGGGACGCGTTTCCCTGCCTCGCGTATCTGGCAGGCTTCATAAGCCGCGCTTTGCTGCTCGCTGGGCGCAGCTTCATTACAACCTGATACTGCATCGTATCGCACAGGCAACCTATGTCGCCCTCGTCTTCATGTTCGTGATCTTTGCTGCCGCTGGTGGAAGTTCTCACTTGACGCACGGGGGTGGAGAATGGTGGCGTGCTTGCTCGCTTCGAACTCACCGGTGGCTGCGGCGCGCTTCAGCAGAATTTTTCGCTTTTTCCTGCTTCTGTGCGGGATTCTTTGGGTTGCTGATAAGCTGGCGGTGAGCGTGTCGGTGCTTGGCGCCTCGCCTTTCGCGCGGGATGCTTGGGGTGGCGCCCCCTGCACTTCTTGGGAGGCTCAACTATCATCGCGGCAGTGGGAGCCGGGCTGGGAGGCCAATGTCGCCGAGCAGGATGAGGTCGTGCCCTACACTGTGTTGGGCGAGCTTCAGCCCTTGCGGGCGACGACTGTGACCAAGGACGAGGCTGCCTGGCTCGACCCTGAGCTCAATGCCACGTTTGGAGGCCATTCTGACTTCAAGGAGGAGCACTGGGAAGAGATGCGCGCTGTTCTTCGCAGGTGTAAGGACTGCTTTGCCAACACTCCTCATGACTTGAAAGGGTACACTGGTGAGGCAACGCACAACACCTTCTCGATTCCATTCAAGGATGAGTCCAAGGACGTCTATCAGATGCCGAGGAAGTACAGCCCGGGGGAGCAGGAGATCATTGACATCCACTGCAAGGAGTTGTTGGAGTACGGCTTGATCGAGCCCGCGCTTCCAAACACTGCAGGCACGCCAGCAATGTCGTGGTAGCCGGCAAGAAGGATCATGCGTCTGGGTTATGGACCCAGACGCGCTTCTGCGTGGATCTGAGAGGGATTAATCGACAATCCCTCAAAGATAACACGTTGCCTCATCGACCGGAGGAGTTATATCAGAAGGTGGCGAAGGCCAAGTTCAAGACAACGCTGGGCGCCACCAAGGCCTTTCATCAGATCCCCATGGCCACGGAGGGGGATCGGGACAAGACGGCGTTCTGGTGGAAGAACTGTCAGCTGTACCGGTACACTTCAATGCCTTTTGGAGCAGCTGGAGCAACGGTCGCCTTCGTGAGGATAATGGACTATGAGCTGCGCCACCTACAGCATTGTACGGTGGCGTACGTGGATGTCATCGTCATCTTGCAGTCGCGACTGCAAACGAAGCGATGCGGTTGCGGATGGGGTCGTTCAAGGGCTCAAAAAACAATTATTCGCCTTGTGAAGATATGTATATAAGTTGCGAACGTTGAAAAACAAATTACTTCATGTAATGTGATAAAACCACAAGGGGCGGGTGTGCCTGCAGTAGCGCAACAAAGTTGGGGCGGGCAAGCGATAACCTATATTTCCATACTTAATAATTAACAAACGGCGTTGTTGTCACTGTTAAGAGCTGCAAAAAGCGACAGGAATTGCAAAACCGGACACGATTCCGTACAAGACGACACCGCGTATCGTCAATTCTGTGCGAAGCTCGCACTATGGGAGTGTAAAATGGGACACCACGTATGGTAATTGACTGTACATGAGTACAGTCCACTTTCTCAATTTCGACGGAATATCGACATTAAAAAAGGTAAAAATAATAATGATGGTCACTGTCACAATTTCCGAATGATAATTCTTTGTACGATCATTGGTCGAAAGTGGCACATGACCCGAAGAGCATGGTACGACGCCCCTACTAGCGTGGTGCAAGCGCTGGTGCAACCAGCCAACGTGGCATGCACGGACCCCCCAACATACTATGCTACATACCAGGCTACATATCGTGCGTCGATGATGACACGCATCGTGGTCGTTCCATGATGGTATCATGATTGTGACACCTTATGAGGGCGTCATGACGGGGTCCAAGGGAATGCACCGTAGCAATGATTTGTTTTAATATATTGGTCAAGGCGGGTACTACCATCACGTTTTGAATAATTTTGAGTATTGATGAGAGTGGAATATCCTCCCCCCTAGAGTCCGCTTTCATGCAGCCGGGGGGTAACCCGCTACCCCCCCTACCCCTACCCTCCGACTCCACCTTCGTGCACAGGGATTTAGTCCCCCCCCAGCCTCTTCGATTTTATGTGCTGCCCCCCTGAGGGCAAAGCGTGGACAGCCATGCGTTAAGTTAAGTTTTAAGCGTCCATATGGTGTGTGCGTGTGTATGTTTCTTCACCTCTCTCTGTGGATATACTTATGACCGGCAATGAAGTGTTATTTGATGCAAAACATGTCGGGCGTTCACAGTCATGCGCTGTCGAGTGAACGATATTCCAAACCACAACGTGGCAAGTGGAGGATAAGCGCGTGGTTCCAGTGCAGGCCTTTCAGCCAATGCAATTTCTTGATGAATGAGAGAGACTGAAAGCTCGCAGTAACGATGATTGGGATCGGCTAATATGTTGTCAAGCAATTAAACTGAATCCATCCGTCGCATTTTTCCAATTACTTTAGTATTTCTAGATTTAGCAATATATTATAATAATGGTCAGGCCTATCGGGGATACGGTAGTTGCGAATCGCCAGGCCAGGTGCAACAACAATTCGTAACACTCTGTATTTGTAGTAGCGGTGATTTGGATTTAGTTGAGCTCTGGACGAATGTAGACAAGACTCCGGGGGCGCTGATTGCTGGGCGGCTTGGTCAATTTGCATATTGCATGGGATCTCTGCCTCATCCAAAGGCATCTGCATCATCCCCCATGTCTTGATCTCCTGCATCATCATCATTTTGACGGTTGTCGTCCTGCCAATAGGCCGCACCACACACGCGCTTCATATCAGACACGACAGAAAAAGGCTGCGCTTGAGTGTGAAAATATTGTAGGTTCAAATCCCACAAACCGGGGGAGTGAAGTGTCGCTGTACCGTACATCAGTGATTGTATCCCAAGATTATCTTGCAGGGTAGTTTACTTTACCGGCGTCTAGATATCAATAATCCCGAGTGATAATGATATTAATATCGAAATGTTGTATGCTGCAGAATAGAGAAATGCACGCAGCCTAGGGACTTGCATGATGGAAATGCGCAAAAATATCTCAACAAGGTGCTGCATCAAGGTCGGATTGAACTGCCATGATCGGGGTCAGAAGGTTTGAATGCCCTATTGTTCATGAGAACAGACGTTGGACCAAAGGGATCGACAAGGAATGCCCCAAAGTTAGGCCACTGCACCATCCCCGCACAGCAAGTTCCGTGGTCGAATTGGCTGCACTTTCACGAAAGTGATGTCTAGCCACTAGCCAAGTGGATGAATTCCCTCCGATAGATAATGACCTCTATACTGCAGCATTCCAAGCTTCAAGCTCCCTGCCGCCTGTCAAGATGCTGCTACATGCCTAAATAATAATGGTGTACGCAGTATAATCATAGATTCATAGTACAATCACAACTATGTACTAGGTTAGACGTGCAGGATGCCATTGGAAAAGTGTTACAGCGAGGGGCATCGAAAGATGCTCGACTTACCAGTGCCGCATCCTCCATTGACATCTTCGACTGGATAAACTTCTCAAACCATAGCATAGATTGGTCAATATCCGCAAACAGCACTGCATTGCCGTATGGCACCGGTACCCACCAACCAACCATTAATGCCATAGAATCTCATCCTCCCTAGAGACTAACATGCATGCCACTCCGATTATCGTTTCCCAGACTCGAGCAGACTATTCTGAAGGCCCAAGTCCGAATACTTGCAACTAACAATCAATGTCATATATTACCCAACGCGTAAGCCCTGATACCGGGTTACATACATCGACCTCTGGGCAAGTTTCTCTCTTTAAGAGTCATGATCCGAGCTAGATAGTACACTACCATGGCCAGGAATAGTGTGGCATCTACTGTTGCTACTGCTGTCGCATCCTTGTGAACTCTAGTGGCTTGGCAATCGCCGCGACAGTTTCAAGATGGCCGAGTGACCTGACTGGAGCAATGGACGGACATTGAATAGATAGTATATCTATCTATTCAACATGCGGATGGAATGCATGTGATGACTCGAAGCTGTCAGCGTGCCTTCCTTAAAAACTTTTTTGTTTACTAAGTATTGTTCCCATATTTTACACATCAAAATAATTCAAATTCAACCCTAGCTTACCACAACGCACTTACCGCGTGTGCCAAACTCAGAGGCATCCGATAGTAGACACGCCGCGACTTAATACGCGACGCTTCTCCCGGCGCGAACAGGGCATACAAGGCTACACATCAAAATAATGAAAAATATAGATACCGACCTTAGACCCAAGTTTGATTCTCGAAACAATGGCTCCCGGGGTGTATGCGGCAGATTCCAAAGTTGACACATCGACTGTTGTATGCAGCATGCAAGCTTCCACTGTCCGTCCAGATAGACGCGCATTGCACTCGTGAAAGCAAGCAAGTCAGTCAAAGGTGCGCTAGCAACTGAATACGGGGACGCACTGTGAATCTTATCTCCGACAATGCTGGCGAAGATCTGGATGAGAATGATTTGCATGGTCTCCACGCCGAACATGCCTACGCCAAATGCCGTCGCCCACATGGCAAAGAACTCGTTCTGGGTTTTGATGCTCATCATGTCCCGCAGCAGCATGGAATATGTAAATAAGGTCCAGGCAATGGTAAGCCATAACACTGCTATTATACAATACGCGACGTGCTGCATGTTTGCTTGTGTGAGCGAGCCGAGCCCATTGAGCTCTGCCAGCAAGGGAGGGCCTTGCGAGTCATCGAAGCGATTCCTCACTTTATTAGCTTCGCGGGCACCCTGCACCAACCGACATTATAGGGGACATACATTGAAACACCTCTCACTTGCCAATAACAATAAGCAGCAACACATTGGCCCTGCATATTGCATTGCAAAAAAAGGCAAAGTCACTACTTTGCACATGAAATAAACATAAATTATATCGATGACGATGTAGAGAAATGATGCAGTGTGCACATGGCATGAACACACTTGTGGCACACACTCAGTATCTACAGGTTGTTCTCACTTGGGAGTGCGATATCAAGCCAGTGTCACGATCGCCATAGAAACTGGTTTCATGCAGACACAGGGGACCAACTGATAATCATGAAATCGAAACAATAGCTGTAGGCAAAAGGCATTTGTAGAATTCGGTCGCATGAGTTTTGGAGGGCATACTTGAGTGACACTGTGTGAAATTGTAAATGCAATACGATACGGCGTCAGTATGACACATTTGCGTCGTAATATTTTCAGGCATGTTTTTAGGACTGCAGCTGGATATTTCAACGAGTCATCCGAGATGCAAATTGTAAGCACTTCTGGAATATGAAGTTGCGCCGTGTCCAACCGTATCTAGTGTTGCAAAGTCTTGCTTATGTTTTCATGGCCATGATGCATTTATTGTGTATACTAATTTATAGTACAGAGAGCCCTAAGTATGTAATGCGCAGGGAATTTGAAGCACTATGCATAAGTA
Source organism: Cymbomonas tetramitiformis (assembly GCA_001247695.2). Taxonomy (NCBI): domain Eukaryota; kingdom Viridiplantae; phylum Chlorophyta; class Pyramimonadophyceae; order Pyramimonadales; family Pyramimonadaceae; genus Cymbomonas; species Cymbomonas tetramitiformis. The sequence continues at coordinate 64,335 of LGRX02000906.1, forward strand.
TGGCCAGCCACAGGAGAGCCCATGAGTGTTTCACATTTGTATTTTCGGTTGTACTAGGACACAATCATCGACGAGTACGTAAGAAGCTGTGGGGCAAAGGTTGCAAGGGTGCATACCAAACAGCGGGATAGACTAGATGCAAGGATAGCCTGGACATAGGCTGACAACTCAATGATAGTTTTGATGATAGTTTTGAAGATGGTCACGAAGGTCACTGCGATCGCCTTGTTCATTTTCTCAAATTTAAAAAAGATTGCATACAACATTAGCAACGCAGTTTGCAACACGGCGGTCGTAGTTCCCACGCCAGCAACATTCTTCTTGGGCACCTGCACATATTTCCGATCAGTATGCACCTTCGCACGCATACATGCATTTACATCGGGCGTTGCGTTCTCAATCAGCGTGCAAACTCTGCACATGCCTATATACCTGGGAGTACAGTAGAGCACAAAAACAAGTAAAGTATAGGGGATTGACCGACATGGGAGGCTCAAAAAGAAGGGCCGAGAGGCGCCAGAAGAGGACGTCCGCCCTGCTGTACAGTCACGGCACAAAAAAGACGATGAAGGCAACATAAGCAACAACGCCGGTATTTGGAGTAGGGATGTACGAGGGCAAAAGTTGACGAGATGAGCACTAAAAGACCGATAGTGAACGACAGACGTACTAACAAGAGGCCACCGCAGGATGATCAGCAAGAACAAACCGAGCACGAGAAACGAAAAGGATGCAATTTTGCATTGCAACTATTGTTGGAGTATTGCAATTGTATTATATACGCGCAGCGAACGATCTATTCCGGACGACCACGCGCAAGTTTGGCTTCGAAACATCATTTTCTGAGGGTGCGCGTTATCAAAACGACTGCCTACATGCATATATTCATAACACGACATTTGTTATTATGCGTGTATGAATTGTTTCGTGATGCATGATAACACACTCTGAATATGCAGCGACCTTCGCTCATACATGTTTGCGTTTGACATTGTGAATCTTTCCGTGTGTAGCCTTGTATGCCCCGCCGCGCTTGGATACGCGTCGTGATTATCACGGTCTGATTTAATCATCGGATGCCTCTGTTGCTTGGTACAAATCGCACAATAATGCGTGGTGGTAAGCCAGAGTGAATACTACAATATACAATAGTGCATTGCGTCGATATAGTAATGCTGGAAGGAACTGGACACAAGTAAACGAAGGAAGACTACACAACAGGGAAACCAACCACGTGCGTGGTCACATGCACCTGGTTGAGGTGACTTGTACACAGGATACCGAATGACAAGAGGCACTTGAAACAAGATATCCACCAAATACATACCGCTGGTAAAGCTACGAGGCAATATGATGACATGACGCGACCCTACATGTAATGGAAATATGCCGCAGGGGTACTATATATGAACAGAGCCGGAAAGGCCGCCCATGCTTTACTCCTTGGGGGGGGGGACCCCTCCCCCAGACTTGCCTTTCGGGTCTTGGGGGTTCGGACCCCCCTAAGACAATTAGACCCTAGAAGTCTTCCTTAACAGTGGTGCGGTGGGGGGGACCCCCCCCCCCCTTGGACTCCTGGGTGCCCTCCCCCCTCCTAGGAGCAAAGCGTGGCGAAAGTACAAGTCTAATGAAAAAACGAAAATATAGCCAAGGGGGCTTAAACCCCCATACTCCGAGTACGAATGTCTATGCTTCTTTTGTTTACCTAGATGCATATGCAATATATGAAATGATCGGTGCATTCTGGACACTGAGTGTGGGTGATATATAGTTTCCTAGATCCAGCATGATCACCTCCTGTAGAAATTTACTTGCAAATGATCGATGCGGTGCGGTGTGTAAGCAATACTGACCTGGCGGATTTCCCAGTTCTTGGGGATGTTGGCATTGGCGTGCATGATGAATAGGTTGGACAGCGTGATTGTGAGGGGCGTGATGATGCCAATCATGATCAGCACCATCCATAATCGATCTGCAAGGCTCCGTCCACACATTAGTGTGGGCAGAAAATGCAAGAACGCCAAATATCATCAACATCATCCAAATGTGATCCTCGGCACACACACCACTTTCGTCCAAACATGCACTGATGGAATGCACCAGCGACGGACAATCATGTTTACCTCGTTGCAAACCTGGCGAGGATCCTCCTCGGGGCATTATTGTAATCAATGATGCATGCCACAGACGTCGATGGTTGAGGGTGTGCTTATTAGCTTTGTGCGCAGTATATGGACACAGTGAACTCAGGCATAACAGAAGGCCTGCAACAAATCCTAGTAACAGCTCTGCTGTATAGCACAAAACAGTACGTAGCGAGTAGTCGAGTATTGCAGGGTTTCCACAATATCCTCAGCTGAATGACATTCGCCTAAATGCTCTGCAAACCCCAGCCAAAGCCTCCGCAAGCTTGCAAGGCGGACACTCAATGGTGGGCAAGCAATGAAGGTGAAGCGTCAAACAGCGGGCTGTTCGACAGGGCGCCTGCGCCAACAAAATACTGACAGATGGCTAAACGGAGAATTGGTGAAGCAGCTCGTGTGGGATAACGCAACCCAGAAGCTATCAAAGCGGTTCTGGAACAGGACATCACGGCAAGAGAGGCGGGTATCCTGTCGATGAATGAATGCATGCAGACACACATATATGCATTTGGCAAGGTACTGCCGACGCAACACTAGTATACTAAGCATCCGAGCTTTGTTGGTGCCGGGGGACAAACGCGACGGGTGATTTTGCTAAGGGGTTCTTCTTTAATCTAGCTCATGTGCTCAGATGATATACCGTACAGTAGCTGGGGAGCATGCATTGCCGTGGAGATTCGTACGGTAGCAGGGCGCACCAGCATACGTCGACTGGGGAAATGCTGTGCACACGAATTTGCCATGCATCATGGCCAACTCCTCCGGTTCTCCATCAGCTGCACCCGATTACATTTACAGCAGTCAGAATGGCGATGTATAACAAAAACGACGGATTTTTGTTTTGGATGGGTGGTTTCTAGTTGATTGTCGAAGTCATGCAAAAGCTGGAATTGTCGTATCAGAATTATGAATAGAAAATAATATCTATACTAGCTTATTACTGAGCCGCCTCGAGTGGCGAGCTTGTTTGAAAGAGAGACTGCACCTCTCGTCATGGCTGTTGAGGCAACTTACACTATCATCACGCACCCGGGGGTCTAGCTCACCCGTCACTGCACTGCCCTTTCATCGCTTCGGCATTTGTGATCAAGGCTACATAGTATTCGTTACTTATGGAGCTCTAAGAACGATGCTATTTTGGGGTCTTCGAGTATATTGCCCACAATAGTACCGTGACCAATCAATGGAGTCCAGCTTGATCATGTGATTATAATTGGCTTCGGATACAAAAGACAATACAATCGTCAAAATCAGCTGCGGGCCGAAATATGCCAACCATGCCGAAGTGGAAAGTTTGCCATTGGTTGGAAGCCGATGAGCATGTAGGCATGCACCGGTGGATGTAAGTCTCTCCGTCAGATACGCATGACCGCTCGTCTTTGCCATTGCCAACATGATCATATCAACACCGAGCTTTCATTCTGAGAAAGTTGCGTGGGGATTGTTTCTGGGGGCGGAGGTGACACGCGTATGCTCCATCACGTGCGAAGTGGTCCCTGACCTTCTACTGTATACTCACATTTGTGGTATACGGGCAGAACCGATGCAGTATGATTGAAACTGACACTACCAATCCTCAAAGCAAACGGGCGCTAACAGCGATATCTACCATATATAATTATATAATTATATACTGCGTATAATTATATATATGTTGCAGTATATATTTAGATAGATGCACGTTGGCAATGCAGGTACTACCCTAGGCAGCATATTTATTTGCTCTGAGGCGCCACTTTCCAGTATTAATGTGCATTCATGAATCATGATGGTGTGGTTAAATTTGACGACGAGTGGAGAACGGAGATGTGTGGTTGAAAGTGATGAGTGGACGGCATTAGCCATCATGCGCACCATGTTCTCCGACGGCCAGCGCGGCGCATGTCGGGAAGCCGAGGCAAGGCGCGTTGACATCAGACGAGCTGCTCGGGCAGCTCAAGTGCGTGCGCAGCTCGCGGCAGCAGTTCACGGCCTTGGAGTAGAAGAACCACACCGCGAAGAGCAGCATGCAGATGAAGGTGTTGGCCTGCACCAGGATGCGGTCGGACCGGGTGAACGGCTCTGTTGCTGAGACCATGAAGATGGCCGTGACCGGGTGCGCTTTAGCCAGCGTGACGGCGCTGCGCTTGAAGGACGCCCGGAAGGTTTTGAAACCACTCATTGCCTGTTCACCACGCTTCAGGCCTCGGCCACATTTTTCCACAAAGGACTGTGTTTTGTTTCCCACATTGTCCTGAGACAGCTGCTGGGCTGCATACATGTCTGCGATCCGTTTCTCGTGATTTTTCTGTAGCCAAGCATGCGCGTCCCACAAGCACCACATTCTTAGTATTCACCTCGTCCAATAGTCCTGCTGCAAGAGCGTTCGGCGCCCTGGGATAAAGCGGTGTTTAGTAAATGATCATTGGCCAAGGGTCATATAATATAGACCAGAAAGGAACTTGGTAAGTGTGGAATGCAGGTAAAATGAGACATAGGTGTTTAGCACCTGAGACCTCAGGACAGGGTGCCAAGGTGCCGAATACATACAGGGGTTCCGAGTTTTGAACTGTACAATTTTAATGGAATGAAGTTCCTATTCAACCGAAAGTAAACATGTGATATGGATGAGCTCATGCGTGAAACGCATTCCACTTCATGAATATGACGATAAGTATTATTATCATGATTTGATTAGGCCTCATTTCCTATATTTCAAGCCATGATTAAAGCCGCTCCCGCATTAATCAAATAATGACTAACCCCACCCCGCATCAATCAAATCAACTCATTGTATTCATGAAGTGCCCTGGTACAACGCACTTGAATGGCAAACGCTTGAAATCGCCATGCATGCACATAATTTATGTTCTTAGCGCACGCTTACCGTCCAATGCTGTGTGTGTTCGCTAGCAATACGTTCCAGCTCTGGCAGGCACCTCCGCAGGGCGGGATACTCGTGGCACTGCCGTGCAATGTACTGTTCCGAATTGCTTTGGATAGTTACGTGTTTCCACGATGGGTCGTCAGGATTCTCGATCCAGGTGAAGGGATACGTCATCAAGCGCTGCACGACCAATAGCGTTGCCCATACATCGTGGGCCACCGTAGATGGTGAAGTGCGAGATGGATGCATGAAAGCTGTCCAATCATCTGATGCATTGTTCAGCGAACCCCCCTCCAGGGCAAGTGCATCCATCAGCTGACGGGGCATGCTTTCCTCCAGCACCGCTGGATCAAATGGGGCCACGGGATTGATCATCAAGTCTTCCAGCGGCCTCCCTGACTTGAGCACGGTAGCCAGGTGGACGGACATCTTGTACGAACCGTCGGGGCGCTGCAAGAAAATCAGGTTCCACAGATGACTCCGCTGATACCATCCCACTGTTCTGATCGAGCCTATGAGCACCTTGAAAGTGTTAACATACCTGCCATCCACGACAACTCGTCACCTTGCGCTATTGTCAATGGAATCCCGGATTCCTGCTAGGATGTTGCATCCAGTTACGAACAACATAACATCGTTTGCAATCACTGGTACGAGCATATTGCCATGAGTGAGTGGGTTGTGTGCTATAACAGCAATGTATGTGTGTAGTTGCTTCCCCGAATACTCAATGATACATCGCATGTAGTATAGTATATATTTCCGGGTGTCCTTCGTTGTTGCTGCAGCGAAGATAAATCTGGATGCAGCATCGATTGCATCATGCGATGGTTATTCCACGACAATATCCATGTGACAATGGTAATAACATCAAGTTGACACGATATGGTCTTCTACATAAACAACCAGTTTTGCAGACATATACGTGATTGTATAAGTGGACACGGGTCATGCGTCGCAGGGTTTACATTTGCTGAGGAAGGGGTTTTCCAAGTCAAGCACTAACCACCCCTAAACCAACGTCCCGGAGCGACTCAGAACGACCTCACATCTACTCATACATAGCAGAAACAAACAGCCAGCAGCTGGAAGTGGGAGGCGTCGCTTATTGACGAGGGAAGACAGGTGATTATTCCGCCGATGTCATCAGTGTCGTGTCACATCAACGATAGGTCTGTCCAAACAGGCGGCCATTCTGCCGATGCAATCAATAAACGATCACAGCAAGGCAACTACCATAGTGATGGCGAGTACAGATACAGGGATCAGCAATAATTACCAGGGAAATGGGCGGTCACAGGGCATCTGCCACGGCAGTTGGCTAGCCAGCGTGGTCTGCATGCTGAGGTCCTCCTTGCTCAGGATGGTGTTCATGCTCAGGAAGGCCTGCACGAGAGCAGTGCCCAGCATCCGCTCCACCGGCAAGTGCCGCTTCTGCCACTGTCCGGCGCTCCTTCTGCTGGTCACTCCCGAGAGCTTCCCATCATTCCGCTGGTCACGGTGGGACTTCTCCTCCGCGTTGATTGACAAAGAGTTACTGTCTCGATGTCCGATATCATCCGCATCATCATCTTCTTCCTCATCATCGCTGCACGCATCCTTTATGTGTCGCGCTACTACTGAGCTAACAGATTTCCGCGAGCTTTGGTGCCGCTTGAGCTGATCCATGGAGACGGAAGTCTTGAGCATGTTCATGTTCTTGAATAATCCCTTACTCTTCCAGAAAATGATGCTCTTTAGCGATGAACTACTGCCTGTCGTGAGCAGACTGCCCTTGGATGATAAAGTCTTCTTCGAGGACAGTGCGCGTGATGCAGAATGTGTTATTTCTGTGGTGCCTGGTGACTGCTGGTCATCAGCGTCAGGGGCGTGAGAGATGGGCTGAATGGCAACCCCCGCCATGGCCTCTGTAACTGCCTGAGATGTAGATGCACCGACTTCTCTGCCACCATTCCCTTGAACTTCTGCTGCTGCGTTTGATGCATCCAGCGAATCCATTTTATCCAGGGCCAGCTGCTCAAGATAGTTCAGAGGAATGCAGAACTGCAGTCGAAACACGCTAATTTTTATTGTCTGAAACAACGCCCTTGCATTCAGTACCCGGATTTCCTGCTTGAAGACGGACAGCTTTGATACGCGCTGGCTACTTTTATTGTGACTGCGTGCAAATGTATCACGATACCTCGCGGCGATCGAGCCTACGATACTGGCTCTGTTTTTATTTGCCCAAGTGCTCCTCAATTCGACTGCAGCATCCACCGGCTCTGCATCCTTCATCGCCGAGTGCTGTGCACGCAGAGATCCCGTTTCGCTCAACGGGTATGTTGTAGCATGCGATTGAAGGTTGACAGCGCCCTCGGCACTGTTTGCAATGAAGGGATGTGCCTCGCCTTTCACCACTAGGCCCTCAACAGCATTGCCATCAGTTCTTTGCAGCGTCGTGTATGACTCTGTGACACCGATACCATTGGATGTATCATTGAAATCATTATGATCATGGATATCAGATGCCATCCCTGACTCTGTGGCATGTGGCAGGCCATCCAAATCTTTCATGATGGTTGCGAGGAGTATGTTAGCAGCTTCCCGATGGGCGATAGTGCGCCACGGTTTCGCCTCCGTGGAGCTTCTGCCATTGCTGCCAGTAGAGCGCGCACTTGTATTTGTCGACGATAGAGGTGGAGATGGAGCGCTCAGTGTCAGCCCACATTTGCCTGCATCAGCATCCACGAATATGATGTGCGATGCATGCCCACTGCAGCTCGGCAAATCGTATAATGAATTGGAACTGTTATATGCTTTATGGTCGTCTGCTGACACTTTTCTGGTGATTTGCTGGGCCAGGGGCTTCACCACTGCCCCTCTATCGACGCTGGAATCCAATCGTTGACCTTCGTCCTGATCAGCTTCTGCTTCGAGCGTCATCTCGAGCGGCTGTTGCAGGTGCAGGTGAGTAGATGAGCAGGTCGTACGCTTTGTGAGGAAATCCATTCCTTCGTTTCCGCCCACGTCATTGTCATCATTTTGACTGCCGTCGGCATCCTCAAGGCCGTCAAAGGCAGTGCCTCTTACTGCATCCATGGTGGCTGCCAGCTGAGCCACCGCGTCAGCAAGAGTCTGCCTTCTCTGCCGTGCACGTGCCCGAGTCCTGGTAAACGTGGTGGCAGGATCACTACCAGCCGCAGCATCAGCAGATGTGGGGTGCTTGCCCTCACGTGTTAAATCGTGGTCATCCTTTTGTAGATCATTTTTGGAACTGTCAGAATTGCGAGGGCGGTGGTGAGCATCTTCAGCATTGTCCACGAGGCTCCAGCTCATCGTGTCATCCAGTGACCAAAAGATACCGCCGATTGGATTCACAAGTGTCACCAGGAGCTGCATCCGCTCGCGATTATGCAGGTAGTTTGAGAGGCAGAAGAGCACACCCGCCCCGAGAATGAAGGTGGCGAGCACGCTCAAAAGAGCGGTGGACTTGGCCATCCCGGTGACACTTAAACTCATCGCGTCACTGGTATCAAAGACCTCCACTTTGGCCGGGAATCGTCTGGAGCCGAACCGCGTGCTCTGCGCAGCCGCAAAGTCGGTAAGGTGCGTGCACATGCACCCAAGCTGGTCCGTCCACACACAGCCGGGGCCCATGAACGCCTGTAGCCACCAATCCCACCAGCAGCCGACTTCGTTTCCTGAGTCTGAGATCCCGCATCCCTCCCCAACATAAGTGCGCAGGCGCTTGCTAGCCAATCCCGTGGCGAGAGCATCCTGTGCAGCGGCCTCGTCGTCCACCCACACCTCCCGGCAGTTGGCCAGAAGAGACGTGTTCGTGATCCCCCAAGCAGCCTCCAGCTGACCGCCGAGCATCGACACGTTCACCTCGCGCCAGTACAGCAGAGCTCCGGCTGGGAACGGGTTCGGCAGGGTTGTGCAGCCCTCGGTGCTGTAATGGCTCCCCTCCGTCTGCTGCGCACCCCCCTGGCGCTCTTCGTACGCTCCACGCGAGGCTTCGTGGAAGAACACGCACTGCGCATTGATGTCAGCATCGGCATCTGCGATATTTCCTCGGTCGCTGTCATCTGCTCTCAACGATGACTCCCCCGAGAGTGCATCGATCACATGTCCCAGCAAATGCTCAAGCATCTGAGAATCCATCTCGGCGACCTTGTCCGAGCGAGCCTGCCTATCGTGTGTAGCAGGCACGCGAAAAGCGAGGGTGAAGGTGAAAGCCTCCTCAAGGCCGTGCACTAGAAGCACGTCGTCCTCGCTCGTTCCATTGTACAGCGAAATCGACGTCACGTTGGACACCATGTACCCGCTCGACAGCTCCCCGGATGATGATAATAAAGAAATCTGCCCGCTATAGGCAGGGGCTCCAGTGTCCTCCTGTCTGCTGCCGGTGGTGTTCTGGTGCGGATCGACCGCGCTGCTGATCAGTGCAGTGCACACAACACCTGCTGCTTTGCTGGGTTCCTCCGGCAAGGCGCTTGCCAGGGATCGCGGGAACGTCACCGCCACCCCGCTGGGCGACTCCAGCGGTTCGTTGAAGAGGCGCGCCGCGTCTGAGTCCATGTCATCGCACTGCGCCACGGATGATACCGTGCTGGAGGCCACCACCGCCGGCTGCTCTCCTGGCACCATGTGCTGCATGGCCGAGAAAGCGACCGCACGCATGACATCCACCGCCGCAGTCACATCGACGTTTTGGTCGCCCGTGTCTTCCGCACTGAGGACCGCGCTGCTCAGAGCATCTGCGGTGGCCTGGGCAGCTTTCGTGCTCAGCGGAGGCACAGCGCTGCTGCCGGTGCTGCCTGCGAGCGACGATGCGTGCGCTGGCTTTCGGGTTCTCGCCACGAGGGAGTCTCCGAGCGCTAGAATGTCCGTCCGAGACACCGCTGTGAGCTCCGCAGATGATTGCCCGACGGAAGCCATCAACTCTGCAACGCGGGTGATCGTGTCCGTGGTCTTAGGTAGCAGATCCGCCCACACCTCCATGTTCAAACTCATCATCCTCTCCCGCTGCGCCTGGCGGCTGGCTTTGAGTCGAGCCTCCTCTTCGCCGGTCGCGTTCAGGATGCCTCCACCAGCTTCAGCTAGCTTGCGATACTTGCTATCAACGTGATCATTGGTCAGGAGAAATCGATGCCACCATTCTGTGGATGCTGAGGCATTCTCAGATGACGCCGTGAGGACGGTGGCGGCGTCGTTGAGGAGCGACGCCATAGCCAACACGGTGTCAAGGGGGTCCTGGCCGTTCATCAGCGCGTGGGTGGCACTATCCAGGGCGTTGTCCACGTACTGCTCCAGCACGGCTTCGCTCTCGAATGCAAGCGGCCTCACCGTCAGATTATGTGCTGCTGATGTGGTTGCCCCTAGATAATCTTTCACAAATAGGTAGATTGTCACGCGATGCTGGAACTCCTCGATGCCAGATGCTGTGATGAGTTGCTGGAATGTGCCAGATGGCTGCCACTGTGTCAGCATCGCAGGCGCGTTATCACCCGAGGCGCCAACCACCTGATACCGCAGCTGGTACCATAGCGGCAGGTCATCCGGGTGATCCTCCCAGCCACTCCCCTCGTGCAGAAACACGGTCTCGTACATGAAACCCTCCGCGGGAGTGACGTGAAACGCGCCGGAGTGAGGTGGCACGTTCGTGATAACGTCCATCGAGACCCACGCGAGTCCGCTTGCATCTGCGGCCGAGAGCCTGAAACGGTACGAGCTTCCCTCCGCCAGCACATTGGGATGGATCACTAGATCGAGTGATCCCAATGACGTGGATGCTGCCTCGTCGAGATTGGCTATCTCAGCGGTTGCAATGTCTCCAGGCTCGACCGTCCATTCGACGCTCAGTGTCTCCGGCTGTAATGATGTCACCTGCGAGTTCAATGTAAGCTTCGTGCCAGCATCGTGTGTTCGGTAAAGGAGAGGCACGATTGTCGGCACTGGTAGCTCTTCGTCGAGGACTATGGTTAAGGACGTGGTCGCGTTTGCCCTTCTCAAAAGCTTCGTTGCCAGACAGAGCAGGCGATACTCTGTGCCTTCAGCACTACCCTGAAGTGCAAGAGATAATCGAGGACCAGTCAGATTGCTCTGCCAAAGCAGCTGGCCTGTCACATCCCGGCAATAGTCATCAACGGTGTCATTATTGTTGGCGGCATTGCTGGACCTCGCGCATGTCCAGGTGAACGTCATCTCACCGTCTGCCCCATCCGGGTCATAGCTGCTGCTCGCATCGAGCTCCACCGGCAGGCCCTCTCCGGTTCTGACCGCGCCCCCTTGAATGAGCACCACCAGGGGCTGCGAGACCACAAAGAAGTGCGTCTCGACGGCCGCCATTACCTTGGGATTGCCGTTCAGGGTCGCAGTGAGCTGCATTACGTATTCGACTTGAGTGGTCAAGGTATCCTTGGGAAGGTACACTATCAGGGTTTCGCGTTTGTTGGTGTCGGAGTCGAGGTCGGCCACCATGCCATTTGAGCTCACGCCTCTCCACATATACCGCATCCCCTGTTATGATCGACATCGAAGTTCGCAGCGATCCTCATCCCACATACATCCCCGTGTCAGCAACTGTTGCTGCTTGTATGCCAGCATGTATGCATGCATGAGCCACTATGGGGCATCTGCATACACAGCTAACACGCACACGTGGTGGAGGAGGAGGAAGGCAGGCAATGGGCATCTACAAGAAAAGCATGTCCGACCGACTCACACCCCGCGTCCAGTGCTCTGCTGTCTCCATTTATTTGTCTGAGATCTCCCCGACCCACGACAGCTCTGATTGGCCCGCTACGACTTTCCAAAGAGCGGGATGAGCTCACTTGCCAGCACATACGGAGTCGAGTGCCCTCCTCAGCACTGCTCGACGATACATACAGTAACTTCGATGCATGTTCCTTTAGCAACTCCAAGAGATTTGTGTACAGTGTACCTCACTACCTCTGCAAACTGAATGTTCATGATCAAAAGACGCGTGTCAAATGAAATGACACCGTAGGATCACAGCCCAGCAGGGATCATGCTGCATGCTGCCTCTGATGGATCATACACCTCCTCATTGGATGACTCAACACACATGCCTGCACCAATCCACGCTTTCGTATAGGAGTAGTGTGTGTGTGTGCGGGGCCTAACTTGAGTTCGACTTAAGGTGCCACGTATTTCATGACACTACTCGGCATGCGCAACACGCTAATGGCGCCATTCGACGTCAGCACGCCTACCACGAGTGATAGCACGCATTCGCCTCAGGTAAGGGATCACTACTCCTACTATTACTACTACACGTGTGCCAGTATTTTCACCGCTCCTTTGTAGCATCACGCTTCCATCCATCCATCCATCCGTCCATCCATCCATCCATCCATCCGTCCGTCCATCCATCCATCCGTCCATCTATCCAGCCACCCATCCATTCATCCGTCCTTCCATCCGTCCATCCATCCGTCCATCCATCCGTCCGTCCGTCCATCCATCCATCCAACCAACCATCCGAGGAGTTTGCCACAAATACATGAGTATGGGGAACACAAGCCCACCTGGGAGAAGGTGCAGTCGGGCTCATTCAATCCATTGAAGGCCGCGGCGAGCTGATTTTCTTGTGACCGCTTCACCTTCCCGTTGACGACTGTGCTCATCGCCGCGTCGACGTGGATAGACACCGCACAAAGCTCGCAAGTGGCGCCGTCGCCACGATATCCCTCGGGACAACTCTGACAAGTGCGCCCCACGCCAGGGGCAGGTATGTCAACGCACTCTACCCCCGGGAAGCATGGATCTCGAGCACAGCCGTCTTCATCGACGCACACCGTGTCGCCAGTGCCGGAATAGCCCGCAGGACAAGCTCCGCATTGTGCCACCGCGTCGGAATCGCAGGCCACGAGTTTATCGCAGTTTCCATTATCCACATCACAGGCGATTCCAGGGCGGCAGCCTGTTTCTCCGGTTCCCAGGTAGCGCTCTCCAGCAACCTGTGCATCAGAAGACGGGTAGGGCTCCTGGTCAACTCAAGTAACAGTACACGAATTGCATCCACCCTAATACAATCATACACAAGCAGATTTACTGCTTCCACCTTTGTATTCGGCTCGTTGTTGCTGACACCTTCAGGCAAAAGCTGTTGTTTTTCATAAACAATGCCTGAGCACGCTCAGTGAGATATGTATACATACTACGTATATACTTATAATATAAGTACAGAACTTAAGTAACTATATACTATATCACTATATATAAATATGCGTATATACATTCCAGCAAATCATGCGGCACCTCACACAACAAGGGTAGCCAATCAAGAATGAAGCCCTTCTTAACGAAGTCGTGATGGAATGCTAAGTTTTGCAACATATGTGTGCCAGACCGCTAGGGTGACTCAATAGGGTAACTGTAACGTGATCGGAGCAAGCAGTGGTGCGCCTTGCTGCACTCAGTGAAAGCCAGCACACCGTTCAGTTGCAAGAGAGCGAGATTGCGAAGTGCAAGGTGCGCACCTCTGGGCATGCCGTGCAATAGGCTGCTCCCGGGACGTTGACGCAGCTCGTTCTCAATCCGGATCCGTCACTGGAGATCCAACAGCCACCATTGGGCTGCTCCTGGCACTCGTCAATGTCAACGCAGCCTTCTCCATCTGCCGCAGCCAGGAACCCCTGTGGGCACTCTCCACAGATGCGCCCAGCTCCTGGCGCGGGCACGTCTTCGCACGTCTGGGCGAAGGGGGCGTCGTCCTCGCTGCTCCAGCACGGCTGACTCACACAGCCGTCCACTTCGACGCAGCGCTGCTGATAAGTAGTCTCTCCCGTCAGGTTTGAGGACGGAGTCTCCACCATCTGCAGCCCACTTGGACACGCCCCGCAGACCGCTGCATCGCTCTGCACATCCATCTCACATGTCACCACCGGGTCACATCCGCCATTTGCAGATGAGCAAAGGTTCTCCCGGCACGCGCTGCCGTTTCCCACCATGCCCGGCGGACAGGGAGCGCACACGTATCCGATGCCTGGTGCTGCCACGTCGACACAGCCGTTTGCGTAGCAGCCATCGACGCCTTTCTGGCAGCCATCTTCATCGACGCACCCGGTTGCCCCGGATCCCGCATAACCTTCCGGACACTCCCCGCACCTCTGTTGCGCATCGTCATTGCACTTGGTCAGAATGTCACATCCGCCATTGTCATATTCACAGCTCGTGATTGGTAGGCAGTATGTGTCCAAGCTTCCTCGCATTCCTTCAGGACAATCACGGCATCTCTCACGGTTTGGCAACATCTGTTGGCATGTCGGTGTCAAAGGTGGTGGTGAGGCAGGAGGTGAGTAAACCATATGGTACGAAGAGCTGCTGGATATGAAGGAGGTCGTGATATTACCAAATCCCACAAAATATGCAGAGTAAAATATTGATCTTGGTGACGAGGACAAGGTAGCTGAAAAATTTTCCAGATTCGAAGAAGCAGATGAGGGAAAGTACACTTCAGAGTGTACACTCGCATTGCCACCAGCAATGCTGATAATTGATACGTCGGAAGAAGTGACGCCTGCGCTGGCGGCAATCTGTATCTTAAATTCTGTGTAAAATGATGTGTTAAAGCTTGAATTACTAAATGCAGAAATGGATAGAGAAGAGAATGTGATTATTGAGGAGACTTCCGCTACGGTCACCATACCCGGAGGAGGGTACGGAGATGGTGGCGCAGATGGCAAGGGGGTGGGGGGTATGGATACGGAGGGGAATGAGGAAAGGGGGAGCTCGGTAGAGGTGGGCTTGGGTGGCCGGCTTGGAGGAGGTGGGCTTGGTGATGGGGGACTAAGTGCAAGCGGAGACGGAGGAGGGGGACTTGGTGGGTGAGGGAGAGGGGGGGCAGGGCCGGGGTGGCGCAAGGTGTGGCGGCGAAGGGGGTGGCGGCGAAGGGGTAAAGGTGAAGGGGAGGAGGCGGTGGTGGAGGTGGTGGTGGTGGTGGAGGTGGCAGTGGGGGAGGAGGTGGCGGTGGTGGCGGTGGTGGTGGTGGCGAAGGCGGTGGTGGCGAAGGTGGTGGAGGTGAAGGGGGTGGAGGCGAAGGGGGCGGAGGCGAAGGCGGTGGAGGTGAAGGGGTGGTGGCGAAGGGGGTGGTGGAGAAGGCGGTGGTGGAGCAGAGTATACAATCACTTTTCCCTGTACATCACTTGCTGGGATACCGGTGCTCCTCTTGAATCGGATAGTCCCGCTAATATTGTACTCACCAACATCGAATCCACACAGATCAAGTGTGCAGGAATTGTTGTCGCCGCACATCTCTGTGTGATGCGATGTCCACGAAAGAAAGCTTGGTCCAGATATTGTGCTCAATGAAATATTATCCACACCAGTGTTAGAAAACGCCGTGCGTACACAGGTAAAACTGGAGTTCTCCTGCACGAAATGGGCAATGAGCCGCCTCACTTATTCGTTAGTGTTACTGAAACGGTGTGAGGAGGCTGTTCAATTTCGTACCATCGCATAGAACCATGCTATGCTAGTAGCAATGGTTGAAGAAATATCATCACATTTTTATCTCTGAAGATAGTAAGGGGCATGTACCAAGATGTAGTCAGTTATTTTCCTACTCTCAAGATGCATAGCGCTACCTAAAAGGCTGTTGGAATACTGGCAGCGCAACGAGCGGTCGATTTTGAGTCCAATCCGCAACGATACCGCCCATCGTTTGACGGAGGGTCCATCCAACGGCATGGATACGTCCTATGTGGCTTTCACATGATACTGAAAGCGAAGGAGACAATGAAGCCGAAGACAACCCTGAGATCCCTGTTGCATGACCTTACTGCGCTTTGCGAGAGTAAATCAGAGTTCATCAGCATAGCGGAGGACGCCGGTTTTACCAAAGAGCAGATGGATTCCAAGACCTCTGTCCAACAAGCTCAGGCCACTCAGTTCAGCAACGATCGTTACAAATTCCTGTAAATCTGACAATGTCAACGCTCGTCCCTAAATCACTTTTGTCTTATGCCTTACGTATTTCCCATTTCCTTCCCATTCCCAATTTAATACGTATGTTGCATTATCATTATTACCCCACATGACCGCGCATCAACCCCCATGACTGTCCCTTCTTCACCCCCCATGACTGCCCCTCACACTTCCTGACGGTCCTTCAACCACTCCTCTGATTGCGGCCTCACTCCTTCCATGACTGCTCTTCACCGACCATGACTGCCCCTCCTCAGTCCCGCTAACCGCCCTCAAGCCCCCCGCCCCACTCCCCGACTGCCCCTTCACCCCCTAATCTGTTTGTGCTAGATGATGTGCTTTGATGAGGAGCTCTTCGTTTTGGGACGTTCGGGGGTTTCTTGTTTGTTGGGGTTACTGACGTGATGCATTTTCGGACATTTTCGGACTTTTCGAACTTTGAAATGTAGTAGCAGAGTTGTAATACAACCTCCCCCCTCTCTGATGGCCCCTCCATACCCGCTGTTACTTCCCCTCGACAGCACTCTACAGCACGCATATGACATGGTCATGTCTATTGGTGTAAATGTTTTTTATTTATTACTCAGCTCCGTGACTGCTCCTCATTCCCCACAACTTTGGCACAACACACCGCGTGCGCTGGTGTCAATAATCGGCTGCCATATGCTATGATAATCAGCCGGCATATGCTAGCAGCAGGCTTGTGCTTTGGAGATGAGTCAGCACCAGCGCGCTTGCACGTTTCTGCCAATAATAATAATTGGTTGGCATAATTATATATGCCAGCGGCGCGTTAGTGTTGTAGCATTTGAGCAGATGAGAGATAAAAGCTCACCTGTGCATATGCCATCAATGTGCCACTTCCATTGCTTGCTGTGGTTGCATTACTTATATAAATTGTTGGAGGTGGAGGAAGTGGTGGCGGTGGCGGAGATGGGGGGGGTGGAGGAGGAGTTTTCGTGGGTGTAGCTGACGGTGCTTGTGTTGGAACTGACGTGGATGGAGACATGGTCGGCTGTTCAGTCGTCGGGGAAGTTGTGGTGGGTGATGTCGTAGGAAAGGTAGTACTTGGCGGGCTCGTGACTGGTGAGCTTGTGAATGGGGACGTGGTAGGGACTGCAGTTGGCGCACTTGTGATTGGAGACGTGGTAGGGGATTCACTAGGTGAGCTCGTGACTGGCGAACTCGTGACTGGTGAGCTTGTGGTTGGGGGTGTCGTAGGGACTGCAGTCGGGGAGGTAGTGATTGGAGATGTAGTGGGGGATGCACTTGGCGAGCTGGTGATTGGAGAGGTGGTCGTTGGTAATGCAGTCGTTGGGCTGACAGCTGGGCCCCAATTCCCAGCAGCCAAAACCTAACTTGCGTATACTCTTGTGTCAATAGGTCTCCACTGCGAAATGTACAATAACTATGGCATTCATTGGTTTTAATCTATAGACCACCACAGGAAATGCATCTAGGACTTGGTTGGCTTGACGAGTGCGAACATTGTGAGATCTACGACCAACTCCTCACATGCATGCCAATGATGTAAAATATACCGATGAACAGGTGCACAGAAAAATGAAAACAAACTTTTGCTTTACGCGTCATGGAGATATAGACAAGGGATCATGGGGTGCGATCCACAGCTCGGACCTGCGTAATGAATTTTGAACAAATTATGGGTATAATCAAGCAATTGCAATCACACATGCGTACCTTCGAGCAAGATGCTTTAGATGCATATAATTTCAATGGTACAATGAAACATTGTAAATGGCATGCGCCTGAGATAGCAGGGGGCTTACTTGGTGGTGTTGTCGGACCTTGTGTAGGAACTCCTAATATACCAACCTCGGCCGCCAAACATACCCAAGAGTCAGTTGAGATTGAGAACAGGTGCTATATGTTTGAACTTACGCACCACATGATTGTTCGGCCCATCACTGTTACCCGCTCAGCCAGGCATGGCATATCTCATATGCAAGGCACAATGCTCTGTCACGTGGAGGACGAGAAGCTGAAATCGATCATGTTTGGTCACGCCTCATGAAACGAGGAAACAACGAGGACTGTTGACTTTATTTGACATGCAGTTGTTTAGCTTAAGCACACAAGTAGTGTGATGTTGTATGCGCGGAAGGTAGCATTAGTATGTTCTGTAGGGTCTATAACATATAGGATAATGCCAACCTGCACCCGCACCATGCACCGGGATGACTCTCGACCAACGAGGAGTTCTGGTGCACTCGTATTCAACCACGTAGGGGCATAACTTCTCTGCACACACTCGGACCCGTAGCTCTGTTTCTTTTGTACCCATCCCATCTGATCTAGTGCATCTTTGTTTCTTTGTGCTCGGACTCGGTATAAGACTCAGAAGACACACAATGGGCTTCCAAGAAAAGAATCAATTCACCACGCTAGCACGGGGAAAGCCCCTTAGCAAAATAGAACATATTATTTCATTCATGGAATTCGCTTGCAGTGTGCTTTCACAAATATAATTTTTCTTGGCAGAGAGAGATGAAAAAATCTTATTGTAAAATTGGATCAATCAGATTGTTCTAAACGCAGTCGGCACGGTTGGGAGCAAAATGGACGTCAAATGACAAAGGTATGGTCAATGGCATGTTGCAATCACAAAGCAAGGCAGGTTGGAGTCAAGCTTGCACTTGCTGTTCAGTGCAATAGTGATGTGCGAGGCATGTGGCTTCTTGGGAAAGTGGTGATATTGGTGGGCAAACTTGCATGTTGAGGTCATCCATGCTGTTTGAATGATGCCCGTGTGAGTTGTGCACATGGTGATATGCCATATGCCTACCTCATATCGGATCAATGTCCAAAAGCGATGATGTTTTGACCACGGGTAAGGGGGTAGGGAGCAAAATCATTACCTAGAAAATTAGGCAATTTCAGCCTAGTTGGTGGTAGTGTGCAATATTCCCAAAATCCGCAGCCAAAACGATCCGCGATGAACATTGTCAATCATTACAATATTGTCAAATGAGTATACCGACACAATTTCTATGTAACGCGATCATCTCTAATCGAGCTATCGTCATTGTGTGCGCCGGCAAAGGCACAAAATAAGCAAAGACTGCACAAAACCCCAAATTGTCAGCCCTATAAATTATCTAGGGTTATGGTCATCCAGTGACAAAATAGTCGTAAAAGGTGAATTCCCCGACATCGAAATACCCCTATATCAAGCGACGTGGTCGTTATATAATCCAATGCTATCCTGAAATGTCATATTTCCGCTGATACCCTACTCTACAGACCGACATCCCATAGTATCGCTCATAAATTCGAGGGCAATGAAAAGCAGGCGCCGTGCTGCCAAGACCGCCCGAACCGGTCGGTCGCGCATGTCATCTCGGTTCCATAGAGTGTGTAGAAGTGCGTGAGGTGGTCCAGCTGCTCCCATAAGGTGGTGAGCACATCGATATCAATAAACTTAGACATTCATTGGGCAGGGACTCACAAGGTCACAAGGTCGCAAAGTCTCAAGCGGACGCCTCTTATTTTTGTCGCCATCATGATTATGTTGTCGCTATGCAAAATTTTGGGGTTGGTTGCAGAATTTTCGGCTGCGTGCAGAGTTTCCGGGAAAACATGATCCGAACCCTTAGAGATACCACTTCAGTTCTTGTTCTGTCATTTTTTCTCAGGAAATTCTGCATCGCCATCGCCATCGGAAATTTGTTGCCTGTATGGCGACAAAATTCCACCTTATTCTGTTCAAATTGGAGTGCAACAGAATTTTTGTGGTTTCAGACTTTCAAAATCCGTGACTCCTGCTGCAGTAGAGCCGAATGACACATGTAGCTCCGTGACACAAACAGGATGTACAAGTAGCCACGAAGCGACACGCCTGTTCAGCTCTGTTCCTTTTGCTCTTGCAAACAGGAACTTCACGGGTACCTACGGTACTCTGTGAGGCACACTGCAAATCCGATTTTGTAATTTTCTTCACCTGTTTCACCGGTAAAACAGTAGAGTAGGTAGTGACTAGACCACTTGGTTGTACGACGGCGATCGAACGACGACAGGAGATCTGACAGTGAAGTCGCGGGGACGGCGTTACGACTTCAAACGACGGCTTCACAGCGACTACGACAGTACGATTGACTTCACTGTTACTCCTCTGAGGGAGAGAGAATGGCTGGTTCTTCGAAGGGCAAGACCACACAGGATTTCCCTCCCCTCCCGGCGAAGCCAGACATCGGGCAGGCTTCCCCTTCCCCGGCAGCACCGTCCACTCAGGACGTGCTGTTACAACAAATTCTGACGATGCAAAAGCAGCGGAGTGAGCTGCTTGAGATGCAGAGGCAGCAGGCAGAAGATCATCGACTGCTGCGTGCCGATCATCAACGTCTAGCACAAATCAACGTTGAGCTGGAGGCGAAGGTGGCAGCGAAGTCTGGGACTTCTGACCCGGAATCCGCAGCCACGTCCGCCGAGAAACTCCTGGAGAGAAGGAAGAAGCTGGACTACGTGCCAGCAGCCTCCGTCAACCCGTTCCCAACGCGTCCGGCGACACTGGCAACGAGGATGCCGCAGTTGTACGACCTACACGGCAACAAGACGTACGACTCGCTCTCCAAGAAGTCCAACTCTTCCATGAAGTACGAGTGCATGGTGCTGGCTCCAGCGCTGTCCTACTTGCACGACGTGGTGACCGCGTGCAACCAGACGTTGGACGAACATGAGGACTCAGGATTGGCACTGAGAGACTTGGTGAAACACTTACACGAGGTTTCCAACTCTGTCCACGGCGTGTACGCTTTACTGTGCAACCGGTGGACGATGCTGGAACTGCGCGGGCAGCTGGAGCAGGAGCCGGGTTCTTCGCAGCGGGGAGGACAAGAAGCTCTACGCGCGAAGCTGCAGTTCGTGGAGGACAGGGTCTACCAGGCAGCGGACGGCGTGGTGGCGGACGAGGTGTTGCAGCAATGGCTGAACGACTTCGACAAGAACCGCGGCAGAGCAGTGCTGAACATTGCGTCCAAGAACGCGGCGAACGCGGAAACGCGGGTTCCGAAAGATCCACGGGACCGTGATCGCTGGAAGGAGCGTAAGAACAAGGAGAAGGACGGTACGAAGCAGCCTACCGACAAAGGCGGCAACAAAGGCCGGGGCGGAAAGCCCGCGGCCGATGCGTGATGTGCGTGCCGCCACCCCCTCCAGCGCAACAGCCCTCTCCGGGCGCTGGACGGGGGAAACTCACCTTGCAGCAGCGGGTGAGACAGCGGAGGGGAGCATGGCGCGCGGCGGGCGCCAGTTCCGAGGTGATGCAATGGATTACTCACGGGGTGAAGTTGAGGTGGAAGCGCGGGCCTCCACCTCCGTTTGACCACGGGGTGTCACTGAGGGATGCGACGCGGCAGCAGCAGGTGTGGCTGGACGCGGAGAAGGAGAGGCTGCTAGAGAACGGGGCCTGGACGAGAGCGACGAGAAGATCTCACGTTTCGCGCGCTTTTTTGGTGCCGAAACCGGGTACGAACAAGTGGAGACTGGTGGTGGACTTCCGATGGCTGAACCAGTGGTGTGTAAAAAATCGTGTGAAGATGGAGACGCTGAAGAAACTAAGGAGACTGGCGAAACCGGGCGACTGGTGCTTCAGCTTCGACCTCCAGGACGGTTTTCACGCGCTGGGAATCCACCCGGACTTCCAGAAGTTCATGCAGTTCGACCTGCAAGGGGACCTGCTTCAATGTTCAGCGATGCCGTTCGGATGGAGCGACTCTCCGAGAGTTTTCTGCAAGTTCGTACGCGTGATGGTGGAGGCTTTGCGTTCGCCACAGGCGGCGGAGGATCGCAGAGAAATCAAGAGGCTGCGGGACGGTTTCGCAGTACGACAGCGATGGTCAGTCCGTCGCAGGACCGGTGGTGCTGGCGGGGACGCGAACCGTCACAGCGGAATGCGAGTGCTACCGTACATGGACGATTTTCTGGTGCTGGTCGACCCTCAGCGAGAAGGCTTTCTGCGTCGAGAAAAAGTTCAACTGGTGCTTCATCGACTTGGCCTACGGCGGAACGAGAAGAAGGGCCACTGGGAGCCAACGCAGGTGGTGGAGCACCTCGGGCTGGAGGTGGACCTGAAGCTGGGACAATTCCGTGTGACAGAACGACGGGTGCACAAAATCCACGCAAAGGCGAAGGAGATCCTGTGCGATGCAGCGAGAAATCGGAGGTGGATTCCTGCCAGGAGACTGGCGTCCTTCACGGGACTCTGCCAATCCGTGTACTTGGCAGTACCAGCGGCGCGGCTCTACCTACGGGAGCTCTACTTCGTGCTGGCGGAGAAACGCAGCTGGGGAGCGAAGGTAAAAATCTCACGTTCAGCTCGGGGGGACTTAGAATGGTGGTCCAGGCTGCCTGTGATGAGCAGGTGGAACGGACGCAAAATCTGGAGATCCCCGACGAGAGCGAAGGTGCACACGGACTCTTCGATGACGGCGTGGGGAGGAGTGCTGAACCTGAAGTTCCCCGCGCGAGGTTTCTGGCCAGACGAGATGCGCTGCTGGCACATTACGCACCTAGAACTGGAGGCGTGTACAAGACCGTACAGGCGTTCTTGCAGGAGCTGGAGGGCAAGGTCGTACGACTCTACTGCGACAACCAGGCGGTGGTGGCGATGCTGTCACACTTCACCTCCAGAAACCCGGACCTGATGAGGAGAATGAGGAGACTCTGGCTGCTACTGGATCTGCACGACATCGAGTTGCAGGCTCGGTACATCCGCAGCGAGGCCAACGTGTGGGCCGACAACCTTTCGCGTTGCGAGGACTTGGACGACTGGAGGCTGAATCGAGACTGGTTCGTGTGGGCCAACAAGCAGTGGGGGCCCTACACAGTCGACCGGTTCGCTTCCGAGATCTCCGCGCAGCTTCCTCGGTACTACGCTGCGTGGAAAGACCCGAAGTGCGAAGGTGTGGACTCTCTGACGTACGACTGGCGGGGGGAGAACAATTGGGTGAACCCCCGTGGGCGCTGCTGGACGAGGTGGCGCACAAGCTGCGGGAGGAGGGGGCCGCTGCTACGGTGGTGGCTCCGTACTGGCCGGGACAGTCCTGGTTCAGGGAGCTGGAAGCCCTGGCCACCGAGGTGGTGATCATGCCACGGCGCAGGGACCTGTTCACTCCGAGCAGGCTGGGAGGGTCCGAGCTGCTCGGGCCCTCAAAATGGGACGCTGTGATGTTCTTCATTGAGGCGCGCCCGTGAGTTACTACGCTGCTGAAGTACGAAGAAGCTCTGCTACGAGTACGACAGCAAGCAAGGTGACCGTGGGTACAAAAATCGAGGTGTTCTGGGAGGACGATGACTGCTTCTACCCGGGTGTGGTGAAGGAGTTCAACGAGGACGGAAAGGCGCACGTGCTGTACGACGACGGCGACGAGGAGACGCTAGACTTGTCCGAAGAGAACTTCAAAATCATCCACAGCACGGACGAGACTACAGACGCGGACGGCGAGAACACCGAGCGGAGCAGCGGAGGCAACTACGAAGAGTACAAGCGCGGTGGTGCTGTACAAAATTTCCTCACGCGCTCACTTTGTGAGCGGTGGAGGAGTGAGTTGGGACCTTCCCGGCTCACCGAACTGGCGGTGTCGATGCAGAGAAAGGCACTGCTGGACACGACGAAGGACAACTACGGACCGAAGGCACGGCGATTCATTTTATTTTGTGAGCGTGACCAACGGCCGTGGCTGCCAGCGTCGGAGGCGACTGTGTTGCTGTACATCGCCTCTCTGTTGGAGGACGGGAACATCCAGTCGGCATCATTACAGCCGTACCTGTCCGCCATCAACAACTACCACGAGGACCTTGGTCACCCTGGACCGGCGAAGGGGCGCTCTGTGACCCGAGCTGGGAAGGGGATGGCTACCATCCAGGCGGAGCTGGCCGTGCAGGAGGAGAACATCGAGACCCAGCGGACGTGGCTGCCAGCAGCACACGTACGAAGGGTGCACGAAGCAGCGCTGAAGTTCAATCCGAGATCGCCTGAGGAGCTGAAGCTACTGCGAGCCTTGACCTACGTGGTGGTGGCCTTCGTGACCTTCGGCAGACCGGACACGGGGACCTCGTTGTCACGGCAGCACGTTCATTGTGGCGACGAGGAGTTCTCAGTGGTGCTGCTGAAGGAGAAGGGTCGGCGACACCATCGAGTGAAGCGACGCCTTACGATCCCCTGGAAGGGGGTGGCTCTGTTGAAGGAGCTGATCGAGCACTGGGAGTTCTACCGTGACACAGCTTGGAGCATTTCTGCGAAGACTCAACCTGACAGCTACTGGCTGCTACCCGAGGACCCGAAGAACTTCAAGGCTTCCGTGGCTAATGACTGGATTGGTCTAGCTCTCAGCGAGCTGGACTGCAGACCTCCTGAAGGAGGTCACTTTTCTGCACACAGCACCCGGAAGGGTGCCACGACGTGTGCTCGAGCTGTGGGTGTTACAATGGAGAAAGTGTGCTTCCTGGGAGGCTGGTCACAGTTCTCTTCGGCAGTGCAACACTACATCGACCCGACAGCTCTGAGGGACACAGACATGGACTACTACTTCGCTTGGTTAACATGGTCACAGTGACAGAGATCAGATTTCTTGTGTGTGCCTCACAGTTTCATCTTTGGTTTCATGGCAAATGAGGATTCGAGCAAAAGAGAAATGTTCAAATTGGAGTGCAACAGAATTTTTGTGGTTTCAGACTTTCAGAATCCGTGACTCCTGCTGCAGTAGAGCCGAATGACACATGTAGCTCCGTGACACAAACAGGATGTACAAGTAGCCACGAAGCGACACGCCTGTTCAGCTCTGTTCCTTTTGCTCTTCCCACCGCTCCCGACCCAGAGGACTCTTTCCTTTTGGTGACGTGCACAGACAGTCTGGACATATCATCAAAAACATGAATTTAGAAAGCATGTAAAAAGCACAAAATGCATTTTAAACACTTTACAAAATCATTTTAATGAAATGTATTGCAGTGCCTGCCTTTGGCAAATGAGGATTCGAGCAAAAGAGAAATTTTATAGAAATATAAAATTTTAGCTACATCTACAGGCAAATAACCCATGGCGACAAATTTCATATTTATATGGAATGGCCCATGGCGACAAAACCCCACCTGCTTCTTGTATAGAAATATGAAATTTATCGCCATGGGTCATTGTCTGTATGGCAAAGTGGCAATGATGCTGTTGGCGACAAAAAGTCTCTATTAGAGGTTTTTTGTTACATGGCGACAAATTGTCTCTATTAAAGGATTTTTGTCGCGTTGACGAATTTCCCCAATGGCAACAAAATAACTCCTGGCGACCAAAAATGTCCTCATGGCGACAAATTTCACACGTTACCGTCTCAAGCAGCTCAAGTAGTCAAGTAGCCTAGTGACGCTATACCGGTGTCACACGTGAACCAACCGGTCCGGTGCCCAGTTCGCATTTTGCCTGCCTCATGGAACATACATGCATACATCCATGCGATGGGGCGCCCGAAAGTCGCGCGATAACGTGACTCCCAAAATTTCTCAAAATGCGGCAGGCGTGGTACTGCATGACTCGACCCGCCCTTGTGAAATTTGACCTTGTAGTCGTCATGTGTATACTCCCTGCATATTCTGATTTCATAGCAGTCGCAGATAAGCAAGGTCAATGTGTGTAGGGGGTGCATTTTCGAAAAGCGTGCTCGAAATCGTCAAAAAGTGCCCCTCAATTTATTAGCATGAGTATAGGCTGGATACCGGCTTACAATTGTTGTTCGGTGCAGCAGCGATAGGTGAGGCAGACTGGAGGCAGGCTTACACTTGCTGTTTAGTGCAGCAGCGATAGGCGAGGCAGACTGGAGGCAGGCTTACACTTGCTGTTTAGTGCAGCAGCGATGCGCGAGGCAGGCTGGAGGCGGGCTCACACTTGCTGTTCAGTGCAGCAGCGATGCGCGAGGCGGGCTGGAGGCGGGCTTACAATACATTTTCGTCCGATAAACAAGCACACTCCCTACACCCACTGACGAAAGAAATGATGAATGGCACACTCGAAGAAGAACAGGAGGACACAAACACCCACACAGGAGGAATACCCTAGAACAAAAGAAAACTGATGGTAAAATGGGGAGATGAGATAGACCCCAAACAAGTGGACATATAAATAAAGCTATCCACACAAGGAACAATTGATGTGCCGCTCGCGATAATAACAACTACCAGAACATGCCAGTTGATGCCAAGAAATGAAGGCACGGTAGAACGCCGATACAGAACCACCTGGCAGGATGCAAATAGACTGGAAAGCACCACATGGAGCACCAAGGACACATTACAAGACTACCACAGGGAAGCACGCAAAATAGGACAGGACTGTAAAACGACAAGAGAACTCATAAGTGAGCACGAGATAAGACAAACGACAGGAACAACACCAGCACTCAAACAAATACTCTCAGGGAGATCGGTTGATTACGTTAGACCGTGGGAAGGAATAGCAAGATTAGAACTACAAACGGAGGAGAATAACCCAGACCAGGACAAAGGAAACCAACACAAACACCTATGCCAGGCCCGGACCTGTATTGGGGGGAGGCGGACCGACGGGAAGGGGTGGAGAGGTTGGCGCTGATGGACAAAGCGTGGGAGGACGTGTTCGAGGAGACAGACTATGCCACGCAGGATGGGTCTGGTGGTGGGACGCAGGAATCTGAGGGAACGCAGGGTGAGCGGTCTAGGCAGGCTTCCGGTGAGAGGCAGGCGAGGCAGGCGCGATGGCATCGAGGCTTTTGGAGAGCATGGAGGACGTGCGGCGGGAGGTGGAGCATCTGGCCACTGTGTGGGGTCAAGGAGGGGGCACCGCTGAGGCGCGATCTGGAGGGGCGCGGGCAGACATAGGCGGGCTCAGCCAGGCGGCGTCAAGTGTCGAGAATATCTTGAATGAGTGGAATGACCTTTTGTCGCCGGGCCCAGAGGGTGGGGTCTGGACTCAGGAGCAGAGTGGGGCCTCGCCGGAGCAAGCAATGGCCTTAGCTGAGGGAGGGGTGGCCACCTTGATGGGGGCGAGCAGGCGGGTGGCCGGCCTTCTTGGGGGGGTTGATGGCATGGGGGGAACTGATGAGGATGACGGGGGAGATGTAGGGAGGTCCGCGGGTGGAGTTGACACACGCCGGGCCCCTCAGAGCCCGGGGGCCCATCCCGGCAG
Organism: Cymbomonas tetramitiformis; assembly: GCA_001247695.2. Classification (NCBI taxonomy): domain Eukaryota; kingdom Viridiplantae; phylum Chlorophyta; class Pyramimonadophyceae; order Pyramimonadales; family Pyramimonadaceae; genus Cymbomonas; species Cymbomonas tetramitiformis. The sequence continues at coordinate 91,447 of LGRX02000906.1, forward strand.
CGATGACCACTTACAACAGGTTGCACGGCAGCATACGGCATCTCATCAGCTTCCGTGCCCACCGGGCGAGGTTGCTGGCCGTGCCGGAACTAACAGTGAGCAGCTGTCGGGAAGGCGACGACTGGGTGGTGAACTATCGGCCATCGGGAGGGCTTGGGACACACAGGCAACTGTGGGGATGGGACCCCAAGTAGGAACAGTGCGGCGTGACAGTTACAGCGCAAGTGTGGAGCGCATTGCTCAAGTTCGCGGCCACCTCGCAAGGCAATCAGCGCAAGGGCTCCAGTCACGGGGAGTTGGTGCTGGGGGTAGAGGGCTACAGGCGCAAGTCGGTGGCGGATGCGCAAGTTTGGATGAGGGCAACCCAGTTTATCATTCTCAGCCCCTTGGGACAGCGCTTGGGCATTCTGGCCGTGGCGTGGGTGGGCAAGCTCTCTTGAGACCAGGCTGTAGGCGGCAGCGGGGTGATGTGGGATGTGGGCTTGGTGGTGGAGGGGTGGCTCGATTGGTGAGCCGGCTCCAGAGACACAGCAGCAGTGCGCCGGCAGGACAGCCGCAGAGGGGCTCAGGTGGCCCAGTGAGGCTCAGGGAGCAGAGGGGTGGTCTTGCGCGTGGGCTTGGTGGTGGAGATATGGCTCGCGCAGCTCGGGGGGCAGGGATGAACCGGCTTCAGGCACAAGGCGGCAGTGCGCTGGCGGTGCAGATGCAGAGGGGCTCGGGTGGCTCAGCGAGGCTTAGGGGGTCCCATTCTTCACTAGTGAGCTCCGGAGAATCCGGATGAGTGTCCCGAAGTGTGTGCTGAATCCTTTGATCCCCGGCGTGGGTACATAGTGCAGTCTCCTGTGGCTATGGGGTGCCAAAGGAGTCGCAAGGATAAGCATACACACACCTATGCCAAATAAGAGTGGAAGGAGAAGAAGCTCACAGCTACCATGGGGATGGCAAGTACATAGGAACCATAATCACAGAAAAAATGAATAGGCTATAAAAAATACATTCAAGCGGTTGGGGAACGGGGCAGCAAATTAACACTAAACCAAACATTGTTGAGAGCGGACCTATAAAAAAAACATAACATAATACCAAGCACATTCGAAGATGAAATAGGAAAGCTATCAATTAGATGTATACTCCATCCAGCAGAATAGAAAAGGAAGGAAGGAAGGACGAAAAACCTACAGATCCACTGGATAGCGCCCGAAGAAGTAATAACAGCATTCAAAACAGCCTTCACAATAAACACGGAAGTCTTCGCCTTACCTCTCAATGTACATGACAATACGGTGAAGTATTATTCAAAATACCCTACTAGGGACATGTAATTTGGGTGGAGAGGCTCAGCATGGGAAACCAACTGGAAACAACTAGGGTCATATGAATTCAACCCAAAATACACGACAGAGGACCTACACAAGGCGCTCGCAAAAGCGCTTGATGCCACAGACACAACTAATCCGGTCTTCGGGGTGCGTGGGGGTATACCCGACATACCAAAAAACTCCCTACAGGAGACAACTCCTGAAACACCAAGGGCACATGATACACGAAGCCCTGGAAATACCGGAAGGCAAGTTTACGTTCCTCCCACCAGACCACTGGATGGGGGAAAATATGCAAAAGCACAGCAAATGCAACTCTTCTGGGACCTCAAAATACTCATAGTGGCCAACAAGGAAGGGTGGCAAAAATACTGCCCATGCAACCGGTAAAGGCGGAAAAAATACTACAGCAAGCACTACTAAAATGTCCACAATGCACATTGACTGACATGCCCATACAGCAACCAAAGAAAAGGGACGGTAACCCAAACATGACCAAATAATTATAAAGAAGCATACCGCACTGCGGACTGCCACATAAACCTAATGCCGTGGCATGAACATGAAATACAGGTAATAAAGGAAATTCAGCTTACAACAAATTTCTGCAAAAACGGCAACCTAAACAGGGTCACAAAGGTCATACAAAACAACAAACTTACTCAGAAGGAAAGGAACCGCACCCTATATATGATACACAGAGACAACAAAAAGCAAGCGGTGGCGGAAGTCATTAAGAAGAAGAAACTAAGCAAAAGGAAAGATAACGAAATACTGCACAAAGTATTCAAAGAAGTCCGGAACACAAAACCGGAAACCAGGTACTGCAGAAGAACAAACCACACGGGATGTGGGCTGAAACAATGCCATACGTGCAAATTTGTGCAAGAGGAAGTACAAAGATGGCGGACGGAACACCAGTACACCACGACAGTAAAATGCCCCATGCTAGAACAAGTCACAAGTGCAAAAACGGCGTGGACGGAGGAGGAAATAACACAGGATACCCAAAATAAATGGCAAACAAAAGGAAATGACACACCCACAGGAAAACCCAAAAATACACAAGTAGAAATGGACCCGGGGGCCTCGGGCAGATGGTGGGAAATGATGGGAACAGGGTCGGACGACCCAAGAGACAGGAAGAAAGGAGCGTTGAGTGCGCCACGCTACGATGAACCAGTCAGGAAACATGCGAACCGGGATGGCACCAGAACATATATTACTTTACACCGATGGCAGCCAAAGAGAGATAGGAAATGAGGAAGGAGGAAAGGAAACACGGCGTGGTATGAGTTGCGTTGATATTCTGATATAACAATATATCAGAATACTAGAATCAATTGATTAAATGCGATGATGGATTTTGATAATTAGATCAATTGATCGATTTTCGTAAAAATCAGAATCAATTGATCACCCAAGGGTTAATCAGAATTGATCAATAAAAAAAGGGGTGAATCAAACGCAATCGATTGAAATTGGGCTTAATCGGAATCAATCGATCGTGCTTTGTGTGCTGATTATCAAAATGAAATCAGTGTATCAGCCCAATTAGCGACAATGAATGCGTATATCTCAGATAGAAGACTCCAATCATCAAGACGTTTCGTTGGTCCGTACTACCTATACAGCACCCCACGGCAGTGCTCATTTGCTAGCTGGTTAAAATGTGATGGACGATAGTACTCCGGCAAATTTCCCGAATAAGTCGAAAGTGTGTGGTATCTTCACACGCGACGCGGGATAGGGAGCATTTGATTTTGAAATCTGCGATGGGTCCGCGTAAGCGTTCAGTACCATCCAGGCGTAAGTCCGAAGCGGTGAAGCTCAACGCCCAAGGGAAAGCTCGTGGTGATCTTATGAAGAGCGTCAGTGAGGGTACACTCCAGGGATAGAACATTCGACGCTGGCTTCAAATAACACCAAGTAAATTGTATCAGTAAATTTAGCAGTAGCCAAATGCTTGTGTTTGTGTGTGTGTGTTTTTGTGGCGTGTCTTGATCTAGAGCTAAACCACTAATCATCGGTTGCATCGATCATTATCGATTGATGTGAAATTTTAGATATCAGTATTGATTGATGTCAAAACATAGTTATTACAATCGATCAATTGCTTAAGTTAAAGACCAAAATCAATTGATTTGCGATGGCGAATATCACTATTAATCTATTACTTTGTCGGAATATCAAAAATCAATTGATAACCCGATTATCAACTAATACCACACCCTGAAAGGAAACGGCGACAGGGGCGGGAATATGGTGGACCACCAACCAGCAAATAAAGCAATGCCAAAGGTTACAGGTGGTTGGACCAGCAGCAAACAGTGAATAAAGCGGAACTGATGACAATACGCCCGGCAATGAACCAAGACACACAAACAACTCTCACTATTTGCACAGACAGCCTGGCGGGAATACGACAACTCACGAAAATGAGAAGAGCGCCACACAGCATGGAACACCACCGACACAGGGACCTACTATACGAGATACTCAAGCAAGTCGAAAGGCACAACATACAGGGGCACATAGTAGAAGTACTGAAAGTAAAGGCTCACACCGGCATAAGTGGAAATGAAAATGCGAACGAGGAGGCAAAAAAAAGCCTGCGAGAAAGGAGAGTACATAAGCTCAATGGAAAACAAAAACACAGCCAGAATTAGAGCAATGATACAGGTGGAAGGGATAGACACAGAATTGACAGGACACAATGCAATACAAAAACACATAGCCACCACGAAAAGAAATGCGCAACAGCCAAGGCTGGCGGAGATGTTGAAAACACTCACAGGAGAACCAAAGGACTGGCATGAACAACTAAAAAAGCGCGAAAGCAAAGCAGCAAACCCAACTAGCAACACCCAGCAGAAGGGGAACGAGAACGAAAACATAGAGGAGGAAATGCAATCAAGGGAGTGGGAGGAAGAGCAAGAAACGCAGTTGCAGCAAGGAATGGATATGGAAGAGGAGACAATACTGGGCGATTGAGAAAAAACAGAAAGAACAGCCACAGGAATAACCACCCAGCCAACAGCTGAAGCGGAAATGGAAGCATGTGAGGAACTAACACGACCACCAACAGCGGAGGCTGCAAAGGAGAAGGCACACAATACAGCAGTGCAAGACATCACGAAGCAAACCGAAATAAAAAACACCGGGATGACAACAAAAGACCAGGAGGTACATGAAATAGCGAAAGACCTAGAAAGAGAGGCGGAGTTAAAAGAATACAACAAGACCTAGCGAAGGAAGCGGTCCAACAGGAAAAACAAGCAATACCGAAACAGGAACGAGCAGTAACGGACCAATGGCTGAACCAGGAAATGCGACACCTCCTACGAGACAAAGCGATAAGGAAAATATCATACAAATTCATGAAAATCCCAAACAAACTCCAAGAAAGGAAAACAATATTAAAATGCAGGTACAGGGTCATGTCCGCACAGGACTATGAAACGGTAAGGAAATTTAAAAAGCACACGGGGCAATGCCCGGCATGCAAACAACGCAAAGCCACGTACACAAAAAGCATGAGGATATGGCCAGGACATGTACTGGGAGGATGCAAAAACAAAGCAGTACATGCCATGATTACAACAAGAGCGAACAAACACGTACAACTCATAACCAACCCACTCAGGAAGGGAAGAAAAGGGGGATGCCAAATACGATCACAAGAAGGAGGAACAACAGAAAGGGCACTACCGGAAACAATAATCACCAGGGCAGAATGCAGGGAAGACGGAAAAAAAAAACCGATGGACCAATGGACGGAAAGGACACAATACTACACCAAGTGGACATAGGCACTCATAGAAGGAACGGAACACACAACAAATAGCAGTCCAGCTGTAGTGACAATCACAAAGCTCCACCTAATAGAAGTAACACACACAGACGACGAAAACTGGGAGAAAGCACTACACAAGAAATGGAAGAAATACAGACCAATGACGGAACTCCTGAGAAGGAAGGGAATAAACACAAAACTCCGTGCGATTGTAATAGGAAGAACGGGACAATATATGAACATAACAAGAAGATACTGACTCAACTAGGACTTAACAAACAGGAAGCTCACACACTAGTGGAGAAAATACACACCAGCACGGTGGACTTTGCCCATGCGATATATATGACCTACAGGAGAGAAGTGGACCAGAAACTAGAAAGCAAGAAAAACAGGGCAAGGGATGAGAACGTATAAAGGAGAGCCTAGGGGAGGCTAAAACTCCCCACACGCCCCGAAAGGGAGCGTAGGTTTTCTTTTTTTCCGTCCGATATAACGAAGTGGCTCGCTGGGCAGCAACGGGGCACTGGGCGTGCACCAAACACATACGCAACATGCAGGAGAGCAGCTGCTGCGGTGTGTCCGCCGCCTCTGCAATGATCACCTTGAACCAAATTCACAGAAGCTCGAAGCGACCGGCAGATAATAACAGCGTAAAGCTGCAGCGTGGTCAAGTTGTGCGTACCCGTGGCTGCGGTGGTTGGAGCTGTGGTGGTTGGGGCTGTAGTAGTTGGAGCTGTGGTGGTTGGGGCTGTAGTAGTTGGAGCTGTGGTGGTTGGGGCTGTAGTAGTTGGAGCTGTGGTGGTTGGGGCTGTAGTAGTTGGAGCTGTGGTGGTTGGAGCCACAGAAGTTGGCGATGTGGTGGTTGGAGCCACAGAAGTTGGAGCTGTGGTGGAGGTTGGAGCTGCGGTGCCATGGCAAGTCCACGCCGCAGTCTCACACTATTGCTCCAGCAGCCCTTGGCAAGTCCCACCCGCAGTCTCGCACGTTCGCTCCAGCAGCCCATGGCAGTCACGCCGCAGCTCACACTGTCGCTCCAGCCCATGGCAAGTCGCCGCCGCAGTCTCACAATATCGCTCCGGCAGCCCCATGGCAAGTCCACGCCCATGATCTGACACCCCGGCTCTGCAGCCCCGCAGCGAAATCGCCGCCGCAATCCCACACTGTCCATCCGGCAGCCCATGGCAAGTCGCCGCACAGTCAAACACTGTCGTTTCAGCAACCCATAGCAAGTCACGCCGCAGTCTCACACTATCATCCCACCAGCCCATGGCAATCTCCGCCCGCAGTCTCTCACATTATCGCTCCAACAGCCCATGGCAAGTTCACGCTGCAGTCTCACACTATCCGCTCCGGCAGCAGCCCGCAGCAAGTCGCCGCCGCAGTCTCACACGTTTGCTCCAGCAGCCCATGGCA